>KZ069457.1:288632-307599 GCA_002091845.1 Anopheles cracens
GGGGGGGGGGGGGGAGCGCAAGAATAATTTGCACTGGGTGCGGCGTCCTCCGTTCTTATCGTGTGCACAAACTGTGCTATTTTGCTCAGCGCTGCAGCGATGCACCGGGAAGAAACGACGAGAGTGCCTGTGTCTTGTTTGTTGGGTGTGTAAATATGTTTTTGTGATTGTTTTCGGCTCGGGGGGGGGGGGGGGGAGCGCAAGAATAATTTGCACTGGGTGCGGCGTCCTCCGTTCTTATCGTGTGCACAAACTGTGCTATTTTGCTCAGCGCTGCAGCGATGCACCGGGAAGAAACGACGAGAGTGCCTGTGTCTTGTTTGTTGGGTGTGTAAATATGTTTTTGTGATTGTTTTCGGCTCGAACTCTGTTTGTGTGTGTGCAGGTCTTTGGATGATAAGAGGAGGTCATGTTAATCATATCCGTAGGCTGTGTGGATTCGGTTTGTTCTTGAGTCTCCAACCTGCATTGTTGCATTGTTGCAAACAGTTTACTTGAGTTGGAATGGTAAAAAAGATAATCAGAAGATAATACGCAATCGTCACATGTTGAACCAAGATATAAAGAGTTACACCGAGCTATTGTCAAACTTCCAATTTTAAAAGAGAATAAAGCAAATTGGATTAATCTCTCTGCATTCAGTTGAGTACTCTGAAGTTGAGTCATGTTCCCAATAAACTATACCGTAATAACTTCAAATGACAGCAGACTCGGAGACTTGTGACATCTCTGCAGAATCTAATAAAAAAGGCACTGATTAAGGATAAGTTTCAAAAAAAAAAAAAAAACCTAATATCCTTGAAACAGCTACCAACGACAGGGATTCATATTAAACTTGTAAAGTATGACCTAGTTTGAGTTTTTTTGGAATATCCTTTGGATATCTTTTGATGTACAGAACTCCAAACTTGGGATATTTATTATCTAAAGTGTTGGCGAAAACCTGAACTTAGAAAACTGGAATTGATCATTAAATGGGCTAATTTTTCGATGATCATTCTCACATTTCAACATATCTGAGAATTATGATACACAACAACCAATTGTCAATGGGCATACTTTCCTAACCCCTATCGACGTTTTGCAGTTCTTAGCTTCCATAACCTCCCCCCGCCCAAAGTGAAGGAATTATTTCGTTCGCGGCCACACCAACCGGAAACCGTCAATCGCATGATGGATTCGCGCAAACATGTTTGACAAGCGCACGATGAACGACGTCTTCTGGTCTTCCCGTTGGAGGAGGATTGCCACACTAGAGCGCTGACGCAAGATTAGTGTACATGCACTATCTCACTTCTCGAACGCGGCGATGATTTTGAAATCTCCCGGACTCTCCCGGACTCCCCGAACTCTCCGAAAGGGAAGCGATCCAATGCACTCCCGCCGGGTGGGAGTAGCAAGAAAGCGAAGCCTGCCCCCGCGGAAGTTGGGTGCCTCCCAGTGCGCTCCCACCGCTCCGGGAACAGATAACTTCCGGGCATTAATTTTAATGTCTATACCGTTTTGTTGTTGGGTGTCTGTGTCGGTGTCTTGTCCCTCGCCCGGTTGGGCGCGAGCAGCTGGTTCGTTTCGCATTTCGCCTGAGCACTTCCCGCGTGTAGTTTGTTCGTTGTTGTGTGCGTATCTTCTTGTTCTGCTGTACTCCCGTCTTTCGCGCGCGCGCGCGCGCTCGCTCCCGCGCTATTATTTATTTCGCCATTTGTCTTACCTGAAGTTTGGCCGCGTGCTCCGCGCTGGCCTTCCATTAGTTTGCCTCCACGCGTTCGTTCTGTTCGCGTGTTTTTTTTTCTTATTTATTTAAACTTTTATGTTTTATGCTACGGTCGCCCGGTCGCTTGGCGGCTTCGGAAGGTGTGGAGCGCACGTACAACTAGCTGCCGGCAAACTGGCAAGCTTGGTTAGCAGCATTAGAATGCCTTAGGACACGGTGAGGTCCGAGCACGCAAATGCGCGAAGTTTTTTTTTCTCTTCCAATTTTATCGCTAGACATTAGACACCGGATGCGGGAATGTGTTTAATGGCAAACTGTTCGAACTGATGGTGGCGTCATAGGTTCGTTTGAATCGACAAGTGTGCGCTGTCGGTACGGAAGTCGATTACAAATATGGTTGTCTTGGGTCAATCGATTACGGTTCGTCTAGGTCTAGACTTGAGGGAAGACTGGAATTGACTACATCTGTTGCAATGGTAAAGAATAATTCGAATACTTATACTTATTTGAAGATTTAGTTCAACTTTCTCCAGACATTTATCCAAACATTTCTCCAGACATAACTTCAACAAGAAATTCTTTGGAATCGGACTTGGATACCTTGTTTTGGCGCAATTGGATACGTTTACTATCACTTGCCAAATGATGTTTTGACGTTCCTCAATTGCCAACCTCACTTGTTATCCTATATCTTGAGGTATTATGGAAACATAAGCTCCAGTTTTGGCTCCACCGCTCATTCCTTAATTGGCCACCGTGAGATAAGATTGCTGCAGGGCAACACTCCACTCCAATCGCTCTGTGCGTGTGCATTTTCGCATGACGATCACTTACAAATAGCTGCTGCCCGTTCTTGTTGGCAGTGGCTTTACGGATCTCGGACCTTAACCACAACACTTCGCGTTCTCATGCCCTCCTGGTCGCGCGTATCGAATGTCTAAATGGAGCTTCCGGAGCTACGCAACAGCGGCTGTGGATCCGGTTGCAGGTGACGGCGATTTTATTTTGGCGTTACGGAGTGTCCGCGGGGTTCGTTCAACTTCCGGTCCGGTGCGACCGTAGCGTTACCATATGGAAAGCGTGCAAACGCATGTACGGAGGGTGTGTGAACAAAGCTGTCCGAGAGTCAACTCTGCGGTGTGGTGTGCTGATGACATTTCTGGTTTAGTGGGCTTTATTTTGGAACAAACGAAAAAGGGCAATAAAGCGAAGGATAAGACTAAAGCGCCCGGTAACAACGATGCACAACGCCGCAAACGTGTGCAAAGGGGTTGTGTGCACGATTGTGCGCGCCTGAGCATACGTTGCATCTCATTTCATTACTTGCACACCGTAAATCAAAAAGCGCCCTGTTTTGGAGGCTGTCGTGTGTGTCTCTGGCGTGGTCGTTGTTCGGTGAAGTGTGCGTGAGAGCAAGTGTGAACGAAGTGCGATGTTGTTGTGGCATTGGATAGAGCAGGATAGGGAGATACAGTCAGGACATGCCGTGGAATATACCGCAAATGTGCAGGAAATAAATTTATGGCGACAAGTGGCACAGCCGAAGTCGCGGACTTCACGGGGTTAAGTGGAGCGATCCTTTCTCGACACCCTGAGCTCTCTAGTTGCTTTTTTATCATTTTTATATGCTCTTTCACGCCAGGCTTTTTCTTGGAAAATGGCGTTAAAACCTCATATTGTCATTAACATTACCCTGAAACGCAATACGTAATTGAATGGCATGTCCTTGATCACACCCAACCATGCCACCATGCGGTCAATTCGGTATCAATTACGCCAACGCCAATCACGACAGCCTGTGCTTGTGTGCGAGTGTTTGTGTCGTCCTTTCACTTTGCAACTCTTCCGTGCACGGGAGTGATATGGCGCCAGTGTTTTGTCCAGCGAAAAGCCAAACAGACACACGCACACACAACCTCCACCGTTTCGTCGCCTCCGCTACCATATGGTAAGGTGTGGTGTCGCGTCGTTCATTTTTCGCATGCTGCTGATGCTCGACTGCTCCGTTGTGCGACTGCGCAGCGCACCCAGACCCCTAGCGGAACTGAGACTAGGGAGACCAGGAGAGGGCCATTTCAACGCCCACACACACACACACACACACTCACGGTCACATGCCCATGGGTAGGAAGAGTGCACGGATTGTCGATCCTCCTACGCGTGAAATCCTTCCATTAGTATAGTGCCCTTTGGAAGGATGAAGCCGAGTTTCCCGAATGAGAGATTGATTGGGGCATTGCCGAGGAAGCATGCTTCTCCTGCGCTGGAGCTGGCGGAACGCGAAAACCATCCTCGGGGAATAATGTGGTTCCATTAGGGCGCAATTGTTGCGAATGGAGGGCGCGTTTGCGTTGGAGAGCCTTCGGCCAATTGCCCCAGCGAACCTCTGCGGCTGCGGACGAGCAATTGCTGTAGATCGTGTTTCGTGCCGTTCTTCCTTTCCGTCTGATTAACTAGCTATGGTGCAGCTGTTTGTGAAGAATTATCAAGTCTTCAATTGCTAGAAGCACTCAATATTTTTCAGTTATCTTCTTGATATGCATGCCTTTACACAAATTTGGAGTTCGAATCTCATCTCAATTGGTTGCTTTGCCCGTAGATTTGGTTATCCTGAAAAGATATAGTTAAATCTAGGACAATGGAAGTAATATCTCGAACTTCTCTCCTCCAAACATCAACATCTACACTGTAGAAAAGATAACTTGCTAGTAGTAGTACTCAAGGTATGTTTGACAAAATCCATTCCAAAATCCTACCAAAGACCGCAAGATTGATAGGCATTGCCGATCCAGATTCATCTTTGGGCGGAAATGTCACCTGTTTTATAAGGTAAAGGTCAATAGCTACATCTGCCTTCCGTGAAGGATTGGCGGATTTTGCGATGAGCCATGTCCAGTTGGTTTTATGAACCCGGCTTTCCAAGAAAGCAACTGGCAAACCATCCAGAACTGAATGAAGAATCTCCAGAATCTTCCAGATCTTCCCCGGACACAGTGGACGTGTCCATCTCCGGGCACAAAAGCAACCGTTCCCGGAATGTGTCGGTGAGTTATTTTGCGTACAGAAGCATTCCAGCACGGCAATAATGGAGACGCGTTTTGCAAAACCATCCGTCGCCGAGAAGCGCACACGCCTTCATCGGCACAATCGATCTCCATTGATATGTGATGAGTCGGACGACGGTTGTGTGACGCCCGGATGGATGAGTGGACGCAAGATTTATCGGCGTTCGTTTTCGCCGCACTGTGCACCGAAATATTTGGGTCATTTGTGGCATTACAGCCCGACAGTCTTCTTGCAAGAGCTGCCGTGGATGTGGAGATCGCTGGAAAATCCATCCGAAAGTGTCGAAGAATGGGCCAGCATTGGAAGAGGGAGAGTCGCACGGACGTAGGATGCTACGGATGATTGAAATTAATATATCGTCCAGACGAGTGCGATTTCGGGAGATGGAGAGGACCACCACAAACAACCGAACCGTCTGTGTACGTCTGTGCCCCGGCTTGCCCCCTCTCCCATGGTCAGTTCTCCGTGGTGTTGCGGTTGTACCACGGCTCTTGGCCCCAGCTTCACGCTCTCTTCAACCCCTTTTTTTGTCTTGCTCTTCTCGCACTTTAATGACTGCAATAAATTGTATTATATTGCTTTTTATCATACCGGGGCTGGGGCTGGCAGATGAGAAAAGCAGAGAGCGCGGGCAAGACGCGTAGCCCTCGAGTGAAAGTAAGTGGCTCCCCAATAGCAGGACGATGGAGTGTCAAGAACGTCTGGGAGCTGCTGGTGCTGTTGTTGTTGTTGGCGCACTGAAGTGTCCAGTGGGCGCGCTTTCGAGATGGTTTATTGCTGGGAAGATATACGAAAGGGGGAGTAGTGTCCGAATGGGGTGACATATTCTCTGACAGTTTTGGAACGGAGCGACCAGTGCAACAATTGCTGCAGTCTCAAGTACCCACTCCGTAGTCGGGGTTTTTTGTTCTTCTCTCGGTTGGACGTTGAGTTCAAATTTCCTATAAATATTCCTCCCAAACGAGGTCATTTCCATACGAGATATTAAGAGGAACGCACCAACTACTACCTAAAATTACATATATAATTATAGTGCGTTACAAATTTTCTCTGCACCGTAGAACGCCTGAGCTGTGAGTTGCGGACGTACGCACGACCCAAACGAAAACGGAGAAGTCGAGAACGCACCAGAACGAACAATAAAAGGGCGCGAAAACATCGCCATGCGAACATGGATGACGAGCGAGCCTCCTCCCGGTTCCTTTCTCTTTTATGCGTGGCCCGGAATGCTGTCCCATTGGGTTGTGGGGGCACCAAACAGCAGCAAAAAAAGCCCCTGAAAACTGGATGATGCTACAAATGATGCGTCGTTTCCTTCCATTTGGCTTCCATCTTTTTTTCTTCTTCTCAGCCTACCGCTTCGCTCTACAAACCGAACAGAAATTGCTCAAAAGTCCGGGCGGGTTGTACGTTTGCGCTTAATAAATTTCATTAATTTCTGTCGCTCGCATGCCTTCCCGCGGCTGGTTGTTGCAGTTGGCTGCTTGGGCTTTGTGTGCCGAACGTTTGGACCGCGAGCGGGCAAGAAAGGGTTTAACGAATGGAATCGTAACAGGAAGCGGGCACACAACTCGCGGGCAAGCGAGATGAGATGTTGATGCACAGGAAGACGATGGTGGTGCGTTCTTATTTAAGCGCTTCTTTGTGCGCTGCTAAGAACGCAACCACAGTGCGGTACAGTGAGGGACACAAAAAAAAACAACTTTTTCCCCATATCAATCGAAAGCCGTCACTGGAAGAGAATTCTGCAGCAGTCGATCAGGCGGGCAGTAGCCTGATTCAATACATTATTCTCGCGATCCATTTTCGTCCCGAGTGTGATCGATTCTCCGTCGGTGACTGTTGCGAATTTATGCATGAACGCGCCCCGAAATGTTGTCTTTTCTCGTGAACGCGCACGGAAACGAATTTTCCATACGTGTTCGTTCGCGAGCCGTTAAAAAAGGGCAATAAAAGGAAGTAGCATGATTTATGGGAGCGCGTCTTATTCGTATATTCGCGCGAAATGATCTCTTTTGCCGCACATGTTCGCACGCTTTCTCTCGCGCTGAGTGGGCCCATCTGCAGGCGTCGGTATAATGTGTCTTTTGGGCGTTCAGCAAGCAATAACACAAATGATTTTTGGTGTAAGAAAGTCTATACGAAGTCTATCAGCTGCCGAATGGAGAATCCGAAAGAAAATTTTCATGATTTTTTTCCGAGCAAATTTGAGAAATTTTTCGGCTGAAAAATGAGAAATTTGGATGAAAAAAAAATTGTTTTTTTGAAAATTTTGTATTAAAATTATCATTTTTTTTCAAATACCGATAACAGCGAGAGGATAATATTTTTCAGATAATTATGAAAAAAATCTCACTTACAACAATATTTTGACTGGGATTTCTGAAAATTTTCTCACCTTCGCTTACCGTGCAAATAGACGTAGCGCGAAATTTCTCGCGAGAAATTTCTCGCTGTCATTCGGTGTGAATTTCGATGTTTTTTCGATGTAAAGTACATACATAAAAAACGGCTCTCGTTGTCATCGCAAACATAGAAATAGCTCAATTTGTATGTGTTGCTCAAGCTGTCTTTCGTCTCTAAATTGCAAACAAAACATTGTGGTGAAGACATTTACCACAATTTTAGTTGTTGTGAATTTACAAAATATTAAATATATTAATGAGCTTAATTTATTTTAGGGTTCAGCAATAAAAACATGCAACAATAGAAAAATCTCGCGAGAAAAGTAGCTCTGTTTGCTAAACTGAGCTACTTTTGAGAAATTTCGCGCGAGAAAATTTCGCGCTACGTCTATTTGCACGGTTAGAAAAAATCTCGAAAGAGAAACTGTTTTTTGTCGATTTTGTTTTAAGAAGCGATTTTTTATGTTTATAAATACTTGTAATGTAAAATTTTTGATATTTTTGCAAATTTTCTGCATTTTCTGGAAATAATTTCCGATGAGTTGACTCCATCTGACGTATTTTTGTTCCAAATTTCCTAATGAAATCGAGCTTTTCGTTCGATTGCTTTAAATATTCATTGCCTATAACCACACCCCACTATCGATTACGACCGTGGACCAAACCATAGTGTTTGAAAACAAAATTGCAGCGAATTTCGCCGTCCATAATTTGGTTTTGTTCCATTAACATCAGTTTTTGTACATTTTCTATTTTATTTGTTTCGTTCTATGTTTTTATCATGTCTGTATGGTATCATTCATCTTTTATTAACAATTCCAAATAAGTTACATAAATAGTTATACATTTGTGAAAATTCTCATAATTGTATGAGAAAAGCATCTTAAGTTGTTTTACATTATGATACATGCAAACAAGCATCACAATTTAACCCAAATCACCGTAAAACGCACCACATCTGCAAAATCCGTCAAATTTCGCGAACCGATCGCATTGCTCCACGCGGACATGGATAATTGTGGTGGTGTGAAAGTTTTTCTTCCAATCCCGTCCAATGGGCATCATTTACTTGCCCGATCTTACCCCGCGCATCTTCCACTTTCGCGCGTTTGAGAAGATGCTGCGTTTTCGCGCGCTCGCGTCTTTGCCTTTCGACGCTTTGCGTTTTCGTTTGTTGCGCCAACAGCAAAAAAAAACCCTCCGAAACTCATTCCATACGCTTCGCGCTCGCTCAACGCACATTCGACACATGCACATCTCCATTCTCCGGTCTCCGCCAAGTGAGTGTGGGGAGAGGATACCATCTATCACAATAAAATAATCCAAAAGCTGTGTTTTCTTCTGGCCACGTTCTTTATCATCGCTCCTATCCTATCCGCCACGATCGCTAGCTCCAGCAAAACGGGGGGAAAGAAAACGGAGCAGAGCCAGCATTGGCCTCCCAAATGTTGGTAATTTTGTAAATTTAAATTACCTTCCTTTCCTCCCGTCATCTTCCCGTCGTCTGCTGTGGGATGTTTGTTGGTTCAAATAATTCTGCGCTTCGGTCGTACACATGTACTAGTCAATCATGCGCTCCCGGTCAAACTCGCCAGGCCAGACGAGGTACAAATTTTGTGTAATTTTTTTCCCGTACTTGTGACCGTTAGAAGTCATGTCTCTCTCTCTCTCTCGCTCCCTCCGAGTCTGGCGAACTTTTCCCATGCTCGGTTGATGAATATATTGTTTCTATGTTGGGCGCGGTGTTTTTTTCCACTCTTCTGCTGCCTGATGAATTTGATTTTTATGCTCTCATGATTTTTCCCACCTCTTCGCCGGTGTGTTTGTGTGTTCCAGCCAACCTGTGTTTGTGGTTGGGGCGTAAACTTTGGCGTGCTTGTTTTATTCTTGACCTCAACATCGCTGCCCACCATCATCATAATGATGAACTCTCTCGAGCGCGCGGTGTGTTAATGTGGAATGGTTAGGTGGTGCTTCCTTCCTTCATGGTCCAGTTTTGCGCGTGCATGTGATTTTGCGCTTGTGTCGTCCATCCATTTTTTCTGCTCGTTTTGCCACAGTTGCTTCAGTTGACTGACCACACGGTGAGAGCAGCAGGATAAGGGCTTGCGGTTTCTCTCCCGCCCTTACGAGGAAATGCGAGGAAATGAACATGCAGAGAATCCGGGGCCGAGAAAATGACATCTAATTTAAACGAGACATTTTCGTTCAATTTTTGTCGTTTTTTTTCGCTCGGATGAGAATCAATTTATTTACACAGATGCAAAAAAACACACATCCCCAACGTTAGAGACCGAAATTGAACATAATATGTCTGGGAAAAGTGGTGGTGGTGGAAATATTGTTTTCAACATTTTTTTTGTGTTCGTTTTCTTCTCACTCTGGTAATCGATCGACCAATTTATCGAATGATTCTGTTTTTTTTTGTTACACTATGTTGTATTTTTCGCTCTCTCTCGTCTTTTTTTTCGATATGTGATGACCATTAGCAAATTTAAAGCCAAAAAAAACAACGTGGAACAAAAAAAAAACACGCGCTCCGACACATGCGTGGGGAGGGAAGCCCAACTTAATGGCTTAATTATTTCGGTCATATTTTATATCAATCATCAAGCGCCCTGGGATAAAAATCATTAAAGCCACCCTGGATATCGGTGGTAGCGCTCCAAAATAGCACTTTTTAAAAGTTCAATCACGTACTCGTAATTTCAATTCGAATCCTCATAAAAGTAGGCTAATGGGTATGTTTCTGCCGTGGCGCTGCATGTTTTCGAATATTTTCCAACATAACGAGAGCGAAAGTCAAAGTGGCACGGGAAGGCAATAGAAAATTTCCCGCGAGAATCGAAAAAAAAACACATCTTCAAACGAGATAAGCAAAAGGGGAGATAGACATGCTTTGCATCCGTAATGTCCCAGGAGCCCACCGGCTGGGACGCGTTCGGAATCAGCAAAAGGAGTTCCTCACCAAAAGCAGGAAGCAGCAACGCGGCGTTACACGAAGGCGTTACGTGAGAATATTTTCAAATTTTGCGCTATTTTCACCTTTGACCTTCCGCAAAAGTTTCTTTTTCACAACGCTCTACCACGTGTCCGGTGTGTAGACGTTTCGGTAAGGAGTTAGGTTTCGTGCACTACCTGTCAAAAGTGACGGTTCATAAATGTCAAACGCACAGTACGGCTAGTAGTGTGCTAAAGCGTTACTTAACACTACTTTGGACGCTTGTATGGATGTTTGTGAAAAAAATGGAAACCTTTTGAAACGACCACCGAACATCGACGGCCAGAAATGTATCTTCCAAACTTTCTTTCTCGATGCCCCGACCTCTGTGGGCCATCATCACCACCTGATCATTCAAAAACGCACACACAAACACATGGTGGGATGGTTAGGTCGTGCTTTTTTCTTCTGGTGCTTCCTTCCTTCATGGTCCAGTTTTGCGCCGTGCATGTGATTTTGCGCTTGTGTCGTCCATCCATTTTTTTCTGCTCGTTTTGCCACAGTTGCTTCAGTTGACTGACCACACGGTGAGAGCAGCAGGATAAGGGCTTGCGGTTTCTCTCCCGCCCTTACTGTGAGAGGAAATGAACATGTAGAGAATCCGGGGCCGAGAAAATGACATCTAATTTAAACGAGACATTTTCGTTCAATTTTTGTCGTTTTTTTTTCGCTCGGATGGGAATCAATTTATTTACACAGATGCAAAAAAACCCATCCCCAACGTTAGAGACCGAAATTGAACATAATATGCCTGGGAAAAGTGGTGGTGGTGGAAATGTTGTTTTCAACATTTTTTTTGTGTTCGTTTTCTTCTCACTCTGGTAATCGATCGACCAATTTATCGAATGATTCTGTTTTTTTATTATTCTATGTTGTATTTTTCGCTCTCTCTCTCTCGTCTTTTTTTCGATATCCGTGTGATGACCATTAGCAAATTTAAAGCCAAAAAAACATGCGTGGGGAGGGAAGCCCAACTTAATGGCTTAATTATTTCGGTCATATTTTATATCAATCATCAAGCGCCCTGGGATAGCTCAGTTCGTTTTTGTGGTTTTCAGGTGTTTCCCCCTGTTTGTTGCTGTTGGTGCGACGGTTTTTACCACTGCTGTTGTTATCTCATGCTTTTCCGTCATATTTATGTGGTGGCGTTTTTGTTTTGAAGTGTTTTTTTCCGACTTTTGATACGCCGGTGGCAGTGGTCACACATTTGGACTCTTTTCGCTGTAGTTTGAATTCATTTTGAATGATTCGATTATTTTCCGATCCGAACATTACGTACTCGTTGCTTCTCCATTCCCGCAAAGCAAAAAGGGAGACAATCAACTGCGACTTCTTGATCTCCTTTCTAGCTCGTTCTATTACAGCAGTTCCTTTCTCACAGACGTACGCTAGTTCCATACCCACGACGATGGTGGCGGTGGCGTGAAAATCATTAACCGGATCTTGTTACCGTCGGAACCAACCATTAGCCGTGGCGGAAGCGGTCGTATCACGTTCGGCGAGATGACATTGCTTTCGCCGCCGTGCCTTCTCTTACGCTGCTTCTTCACACACACACACACACAACCCCGATGATGCGGGGTTTCGGGTTTTTAGGACCGAACCGCGTGATTGTGCCGGCCGGGGGTGATAATGTTGATCCGATGAGGAGGATGATAATAAATAATCGTAATGACGGTGATGGTGGTGGTGGTGTGCGCTTAATGCACGCCCGTCTGCCCTGCCGGCAACGCAACGCAACTACCGGAATCCGATTTCGTCCTTTTTATGTTTCCCTTTGCCTCATTAATAATCTCTGACGTGATGTTGCGGTGATTGTGGCTTTCTGTGTGCGACAAGAGGCTGGCTTTGCAAGTTATGTGGCGCAAGCTTTACTTGTTGAACGTACAGTTAATGTCGCGACGGACGGAGTCGAAATCAAAGCAACAAAGAGATATATCAATGCAGTGGACGTTCAATATTTATCTGGATTTGTTCAGCTAGTAGTTCGTGGTACTAGTTTTAAATACGGATTTCTTCACTATGCGTTCTACAGTTTTTATGGTCTGCTCCTGAAGTCAATGTCTAAATACGTTATATGTCCGGAACCTTCTGTTTAATCTTATCATGCACGTGTTTCAAGATGTCAAGTTAGTTCTAATGGAAGTGATACACCAATTGACCCGCTGTCTAGTTTCCGGAAGGAAAAAGTAACGCATCCTTGGTGACAGCACAAGCGTAACGAGATGCGCGCCTAATGCGTGCGATAGTGGACATGTAAGTCTATTTGTGCGAACATTCTCTGCTAAGTGGACCTTATCATGCCCGAAGTTATTTACGTTGTGCGCTGTCATTTAGTCTGGTTCGATTCGCTAATTGGGCGCCTCTAATAAACCCACGAGAACCTATACAAAGAAAGGCTTAGCTTAGACCCTTAACCTTATCTTGTTGCTAAAATTGTTTTTTGCTACATCCAAAGTTTGGCGGCGCACTGATCAATCCAAAGGAGCGGTTTGATTTATGTACAACCGCATGACGTGGTGATGGGTTTTTGGGTTGACCACAAATGGGCTAGCTTGGGATCCGAGAGGGAAAAAAAACACAAAAAAGAGCGCGCGCTCGCATACAGCAAAACTTTCCTAATTGTTTCGCCCTTCGTGGAACTAATTTTTATTCCGCGAGATTCTACCAATTTTGCGGCCATCCTTTCGCGCAGTGGGGCAAAAAAAAGATATTGAAAGCGCTTTTCTCTCTCGTAGCAAACTCCGGTCTGCCCTCGAGGCATCATAAAATTCGGTTAAGTGAGGTTAACGCGGGATTGTTTCAATGCTTTCCTGTTTGTGTTTTATTTTGTGGTGCCCTTCCGACATATCCTTGCCCCGTCGGGTTAAGGCTTTCTCTTTCTCTATCTGAAAAAAACCTTTGTGCTGGATGAAAACGATGCCTTTGACCGGGCGTTCCGGTGCGTCCGGTCCGGTGGTAATTTAATTATATCGATCTCCTGGGAGGAAACGCTCCGTTCGGTTCCAGCGACCAGCGGGTGAACAGGGTACGGCGAAGTTCTGCCGCAATTCGTACAAATCGTCTGTGACCAGCAAACGTAACGTTATGTTCGTGTGGCGGGTCGACACGATGGGGACAACATTGGGGAAATTATTAGATTCTCTCGTCGCGTCCCCTCTCCAGACATGGTTGGTTTGGGGTGGTGCGCGGTGAAATGAGTTTAGTGGGCTGTGGTCCAGCACCTAGGGACATTCAGGTCAGGTTCAAGGCCAGTCTCGGTCTGGATCTGATAGGGTGTATGTAAATTTGCGTACCCGCAGCGGATTCGAAGTGGTGTTATTTTCCACCTCTGCGAGGTTTCTAATAGGAAAATTTTAAAACAAAAGTTGTACCATATTTACACGTTCCACGCCGTACCCCCGTGTGTACATAGGATCGTCGGGCACGTCGGACTATCAATGATGTAGAACAATTTATTTGTCTCGGTGTTGCGTCCCACTGGATGTGGTCTCCTTTCCATTCCGGTCGACTGGTTTGAGGCATCGCCTGCAGAAAACAAATCCTTTTCGTCGTGCGGAGCATTCCCGAGACAGTAGAATCGGGCGTCTGCTTCGAAAAACGGAACGTACCGAAATGATAATGCCCAAGAATATATTTTCACCAATATCATCGTATGTACCTAATTTTCGCCCGTGTCTGCGTTTCGGAATGTGCCCGTTTTCGGAAAGGGTCATCGGTTGATATTAAACCGATTCGAAAACCGTATCCGAAAGCAATTTATTTGCCGATGTGGGCATGTGTAGTCTTCCCCCTTTTTTATCGTGGTCCTTCGAACCCCGTTGCGAAGGAAAAGGGTGATGAAAAGGGTAAAAGGTTACACCGTTCCGTATCATTTGTATCGCAAAGGAAAGTATGTTCGGCTATTGGTTGCGGTGGTATGTTTCTATTGTTTGAAGGCAACGGTCGGATGATTTTGAAAAATCGTTGTACGATCCGGTGGTAGATTACCGTACAATTGAAAAATACATCTATCCACTTCTGGTATTACTTTGCGACGTGGAGGAATGCGTTAAGGTTCTCTGGAATCTGTGATTGGCTATTGTCATCCATGCGACGATTTGAAGCATAACATTAGTTGCTATTCCGAAACGTCAATGCCTTAATTGACAGTTAGTATGCTAGTGACAGTTAGTGCAGTCTTGTATCATCAATTTTGAATAAATACTCATAACAAAAAGTATTGCAATACGGATATTTCGAAATCTTCAGTATTCCTTATGTTCACTTCAAAATAAAAATAAAAAACCCGAAACCTAACCGTGATTGATGATATTCAATGCACTTTCCCATCGCTCTTGTTTACTCCCGCGGCACGTCGCCCCCAAACATGCCCTGCCCTGCCGGCGTTTGTAGCAATTTTTCCTCGTTAGCGAAGCGGCGTTACGCACGAAAAGAAGTGCACCGTTGTTTGCGTTGGGAAAAGCTCGGCGCGATGGAGAAATTTTCGATACTAATAACCACAGCACCGACCGCGCACAGTTGCACAGTTTGAGGTTAGTTTTCACTTTCTGTTCCAAACGAAACAGAAGAAAAACGGCAGAAAAAAAAACCAACAGAGGACTTGATGAGGTTGGGAAAAATCGACGATCGACGCCGTTATTATAGGTGCGCGTTGCGGCCGCCAACCACCGCACGCACGGCGTGTAAAACAAATCGGACACTTAGGAAGTCAAATTCCGAGAGAGCGGTAGCGCGAATGCGTTAATCACGTTCGGCCACTTTCCTGCTAACTGTAGCCGGTATTGGGGGGGTGAGTCAAGCAGCGCGATATGAGTGTCGCTTCCGATGGGCTCGTTTCCGGAGGTGTCATAATTTTATTCCGAGGAATACGAAACGTGTCTCGAGTGACTTACAAGTTAGAATAGCCGATGAGTCAACGTTAGCAACGTCCCAGTATGTGGCACTTAAAGTTTTGTACTTCTATATAGACCCAACATCAAATACGTCACCGTTTCACGGTATTGGACGAATTGGTCATCGATACGCGATAAAAGACAAGTATTTTTGATAGGATTACGCCAATCTCGTTGTTGAGTCAGTATCCTGCCTGGCTTATCGTGCTCGGAAATACGGACCTACCGTGCTCCAGCAACGTTCAGGACCATTGTAACGGAGCACGGCTTCAATCCTTTGTGTGTTGAGTTGACACATTTTGATTTATCTTTCGCACGGTGTGTACTCTCCAGCAAGCGACATATCATAACGTCAGCCAGTCACGTCGGTGATACACGGCGGGCTAGATCCTGCCCGAGCAGGCAGACATTTATCTCTCCGAGGATAGGTTGACACGAACAGCAACCTTATCTTATCCTTGCGTCGTTGTGTAGCCGTACCTTGATTTGGCTTTATGGGTTCACCGGCCAATCGCGCGATAGCCGTGTGTTTCAGTCTCGGGATGAATTAGGAACGTGTCCTTGCTTACGTTTCGCCTCTTTGATTTGCTTCGTTGGTCGTTGTTCGGAATTAGGCAAACTTTTTCTTGCACCAAATTCCTTTCTACGGGCTTAAGAGAAAACTTAGGTCACACCTTTACTGAGGACCATCCTGACTATCGTTTTGGAGCAGGAGTAGGTTTTTTCCCATGGAGACCACTTCAGTCGCATGTGCGCTCCTCCTCGTGATGTATTCAACGGACTTTATTTAACAGCAAGCAACCCTGAAAAAGAGCGAAAAAAGCCAAATCCGAATCCGGCTCGAAGGACCAAAATGAGTTCGATAATCGATGAATAGCTTACGGGCGAATACACAAGACCCACACCAGTCAGTTTAATTTGGATTGATAGCCAACGCGTCTTAGTTATGTGGACCGAAAAAACCCATACGCACACACACACAGAATCCGATAAAGGACAGTGCTGCTACATCCACAATCGATCCGAAAAAATCAACTCCTCCCGACCGTAATCTTCACATCCTCTCCAAGAAGAGAGTACGAAACCTATGCCACATACGGACCGGCCTAATGTAGCTGGATGTTCTTTCGCCACGTAGCTGTGTTGCGTGTTACCGGGTCCATTTTTCTTTCTTTTCTCCCTGAGCAAGTTAAGACCGTTTGCTTATGGCCCGAAAGGTACGACACCTACGGTGGCTCAGGCGAGATGCGATCAGACCGAAGACCCGGCCGGTGATCGTCGTAGAGATGCCGACAAGAAAATTAAGCGCGTGAGGGTAGATCGATACGATCGGATCTGGCGTCCTTCTTCCACTCTCTGGAAAGGATACCGAAAGGGATTGGAACAGCAAACGGAGCAAAAAAAAAACTAATCTTCAACTCCTAATCCCCGTTTCCGTGGGCCGTCGGTTTGAAATCCGAACCAAGAAAAGGCAAAGTTTTTGGACACGGTTTTTTCTTCTCTTTCTTCTCTCCGTTGCTCCAGCCATTGTCGTCCTTAACCGTCCGGGTGTTTGGTGCGTGGGTTTTTGGGCCGTTGGAAGCCTCTCTAAGAAGCGCGTTCACTCGAATCCAGCCTCATGCCCCAGCAACAAGTAGAATTAATGTGTCCAAGATTATTCTTTCACTCCCAGGCCCTAACGGGCGCGCCCGTACACGAAGTGACAGGAGAAGACATCCTTCGCGTTCTTAATTTTCTGCCCGAGGGTGTTTTTTTGTTACGCGTTCGCTTGTGCACGGGATCCTTTTGACGGTGCAGCAGAAGTTGATCCGTCCATTCTCTTCCAATCAACTGGGTCGCGCGCGGAGCTGAGGACGCAGACTTTGCTCCGAGGCGCACTCTACAATTTGAGGTTATGTTTGAAGTTTGCTTTCTTTCCTTCGTGCGGAGGAATTGCCGTTCGCCTATCAAAGCTTATAATTTATGTATTCAACGGACTTTATTTAACAGCAAGCAACCCTGAAAAAGAGCGAAAAAAGCCAAATCCGAATCCGGCTCGAAGGACCAAAATGAGTTCGATAATCGATGAATAGCTTACGGGCGAATACACAAGACCCACACCAGTCAGTTTAATTTGGATTGATAGCCAACGCGTCTTAGTTATGTGGACCGAAAAAAACCCATACGCACACACACACAGAATCCGATAAAGGACGGTGCTGCTACATCCACAATCGATCCGAAAAAATCAACTCCTCCCGACCGTAATCTTCACATCCTCTCCAAGAAGGGTGTACGAAAACTATGCCACATACGGACCGGCCTAATGTAGCTGGATGTTCTTTCGCCACGTAGCTGTGTTGCGTGTTGCCGGGTCCATTTTTCTTTCTTTTCTTCCTGAGCAAGTTAAGACCGTTTGCTTATGGCCCGAAAGGTACGACACCTACGGAGGCTGAGGCGAGATGCGATCAGACCCAAGACCCGGCCGGTGATCGTCGTAGAGATGCCGACAAGAAAATTAAGCGCGTGAGGGTAGATCGATACGATCGGATCTGGCGTCCTTCTTCCACTCTCTGGAAAGGATACCGAAAGGGATTGGAACAGCAAACGGAGCAAAAAAAAACTAATCTTCAACTCCTAATCCCCGTTTCCGTGGGCCGTCGGTTTGAAATCCGAACCAAGAAAAGGCAAAGTTTTTGGACACGGTTTTTTCTTCTCTTTCTTCTCTCCGTTGCTCAGGAAGATAGAAAAGGCACATTCGACCTCTTATGTTGCTGCCTCAAAAGGGGACGGGTAAGCAGTTCCTGCGGGAGACAACGCCTTCTTCCGCTTCCGCCGGAACTTGCTGAGACCAAGCAGCAACGGAGATACTTGAAGTCCCCATGGAGAGGAGCAGCGAGTCTCTCAAGTAAAGTAGCCGGACCGATATAGAGAAATAGCAATAATTGAATTAAATTGATTTCTTTTTTCCATTGCCTCCGAGTGCGAGAGATGGAACCGAGCCCGAAAGCAGCCATCCGGGGTAGCTACTGTAATAGCATGGTGTGGTCATCCAGCTCCACGCGACAAAGAGAAAAGCCGCGGTACATTGTTGTATGCATTAACTCAAACGATGGGCCATCACTACGGTACGGAAGTCGAGGTTAAGGGGTTTTTCCTCTGATGCACTTCCCTCTTAAAAATACACACACAACTTGAACCTTCTCAGAGCTAATAAATCTCAAGATTATGCTGGTGGCAATTTTGCGGATGGATGGATGGATGATAGATTTATGGCAATGTGTGCTTATCAAATAGGCGTCAAAGATTCCGATATGTTTGGTCATTGGGAATGGTAGAATGGACATTGGGATATAGAAACATGCTGTTCTATGGAGCGTTATATAGCAACCCGAGAAATGCATTGCGCGAATTCGTTGGAATTTTAATCGAATTGAGATTATTTTTCCATTTAGGGCAAAGCCTACCAAACGATTTCTTGATTTGCCGCGTCAAAGATCGGGTGCTTTTTGACTTCTCTTTCCCGGTAGTGATATGGTTGGATCGAATATTACATCATCTTCCTGTTTACTTTGAAGCACCGAAATTAAATTCTTCCCCTTTTGTGTGCAATGCGACATTGTCCCGGTTCGGTGCGGCAATTTGGTCGCCCTTTTCCGTGGCAAACACAATGGTACAAAGGTGGAAGGAAACGCGAGTTTCACACGGGAAAATGGAATGGTATTTCTATATCAAATTCCGTTTTGAGGATATGTGGCGGCTTACGTAAACCCGGCTCGTGTACGAAGAAACACCTGCAAGGCTCCTGTTACTTAAAGGATTCCAGCGTCAATCCTGAATGGGATCGGGAAAACTTATGCCCTTCAACGTGCGTGCGTGCCGATGAGGACGCGGTGTGTAGGTGCCATAA
>KZ069457.1:307609-343917 GCA_002091845.1 Anopheles cracens
TCACTGGGTACTGGGTCACGCTCGAACGTGGGAGGCTTTGCAGCGACCGTTGATGGCAATGCGAGTGTTGCCGCATCTTGCCCAGCAGCTTCTAGCAATTCTTCGTTGGCGCACGTTCCTGACAAACGTGACAAATCGAGCGGACACGATCGCTCGGAAGCAAATGAGCAAAAGCAATACTTGATGCTTTCTTCGCCTATTCCTAAATAATATTATATTCCAAAGGTCTGCGTAAAGGTATCGTTAGCTCTTCTTTTTGCTTGCGACCATAATCGACGACCAGACCAGCTGCATTTCCTATTTTTTCACTTACTCTGCTGCCTGTGCGGGCCCGATCTATTATCACTACCCACACAGTTAGGTGAATATTTGACGCACACATAATCGATTTTTTGCTCGTCTCGCGTACGAGCGACGAGAGAAGGGACAGGGCCACGCTCGATGGTAATCTTCTCATAAAACGGTATGTGATCCGTGTGTGATGGGCCCTTGCCGGTACCGAGCAGTTGGAGGAATTTTTCATTTCGATCCAATGTGCTCTCCTTGCCACACGGCGAACGCGCTTTATCTATTATTTCCTCTGTTTACATAGGGTATAAGCTTAAAAATCAATATTTGATCATCTGTCAGTCCTCGTGTCGGCATGTGCATGTGTAGGTTTTATTGGTTAAATTTTGGATCTCTTACTTTAAAAAAGTGCGGCTAAGGTTCGAATCTCCAATCGGGCGCGGTCGTTCGAAAAATTTGTAGACAAAAAAATAATAGTAATTCGGATATTCCTTGCTTTGTGCCAAAGTATAGCTATGTTTGATCGCCTGCTGAAGTCAATCCAGCAGATAAAGGATTGGTTGCTGAATCGGGTCTTTCTTCATTCGCTTTCTCAAGTCTCTCCTTCATGTCGGGTCCCTTTCACGAAAGGATTCACGTTATTTATGTTCTCGATTGGGCTTAACTAATAATATTTGTATTTTTGTTCTTTCTCATTTTAGGTGAGTTTTTGCTTGTGCGAATACATTCCGGACACGATCTCAAGGACACATTTGAAATCAAAACCAGCAGCACCAGAGTGGGCACAAGGACCTCCAATGGACTGGACACGTGTACCTTAGCACGATGTGTTCGTGTCAAACACACACATACACACCGACGCACACACGAAGGGCTAGGCTCGAAACGTTCGAGCGCGTGTGAACATAGCGTTTCGCCCCCCATCGGGGGTAACGAGAACCATTTCAGCTGTCAAAAGGTCACTGCCCTCGTACATTTTACGGGTGCGAAACAGGCCGGCCTTTTTTCTTTCTTCTTTGTTTGCGCGGCCCAACCGGTAATAGGATGTTTGCGTTTCAAATGGGAATTTAAATGGAAAGGACATTCTTGCTTCTCGCAGCAACGGGGGGTTCTCTTTTTTTTCGTTCTTCCTCTGGACGACAAGGTTCCTTTAGGGGGGTTCCTGTTTGTGCGGTCCGCCTCAGGTCACATCAGTGGAAGAGGTTGTACACGAGGTTGTGTCAAGCCTGGGTTCAGGCTAGAGGTAGTATGAAGAATTTGGTTTCGATTTCATTTCAGATGTGTTGAGTTTGGAGAGACAGCTTTTATGACTATCGCTATCACTAGGAGGTTAGAAGTTATCTCTGATCAATCATTCATCGAAGACATCGTCACGCCCATCAGAGTTCGGTTCAGTTTCTTCAAAGAGTTCACAACTATCCTTTACGAGGGCGTGGATGATTTTTTTTCTTGGAAGTCCGTTCGGTAATGGCTCTACTCTTCGAGCCCGTGACGATGTCTCATGTCTCGTAAGCATCGCAGCAGAGTAGAACCCGTGAACCAAGCAGTCAATGACTTAAAAATGGAAAAAGAAACCATTTCTTAAAGCGAATCTCACAGCGGCACGGTACTGTTACTGTTTCCAGTCTTTTGCAACGTGTAGCGGTCGGGACTCTAGAAACGGCTTACAAAAGGGTTGTCAAACGAGCAATGTCCGCGTCGACATAGCATCCGACAAAGGCTATAAACTCCATTTGTGGTGTGGTTTGTCTGCAGGGGAGCAAGAGTCTAACGCGCGCACGCTGGAACCTATGGCCGGAAATGAATTTTCCGCTTTCGCTTCTTCCGCGTCTCCAACTGTCTCCTACTGGTGAAAAAAGGAGCACGTGGTGTGGAAGGCGTGCAGAACGAGCGACAGAGCGAGAGACGCTATGGACGCTTCCTCGTCTGGATCCAGCTAGAGCAAGTGCACCAGACCGCCGTGTCTGGAAGAAGGGGCTTTTCTTGTCCAACGTCGTTTCTCTGCAAATCGTTTCGACACTATCCTTCGGGAGTAGAGACTTGCGCTCCGTGAGCATGTGTCTGGAGAGCAAAGGGATGGATGGAAATAAGGATGTAGGGGCGACGTGGTGTATCTCAGTTGTTCGCTTTCGTCTGGTTCGTTATCGATCGGGCGCAGGCAACTGCAATTATGGCAATGGGGATACATTAAAGCGAGAAATTGTGAAACAACTGTTCGCGAGACGAACTGTCTGGACAGGGCATCTGGGTGTAGTTCGGAAAGTTTGGTTTGGTTTGGTTGGTGCCTGAATGTAGCGTCAGATATCAGACGACACATCTATGGAGCAGCGGCACAGCCTCCAGATCCAGACAGGTTCAAATTCCCGGTATCTAGTCGTGCACTGCTCGGGCATGTGGACTAACAACCGGGCAAACATTCTCTAAACCAGCGGCGAGATCTCTCCGCTTTTGCAACATTGTTGTACCGATGTAATTTAACAACACGAGCAACAAAACGGTTCCGGGAGCACAAACCGTCGTTCTCATACTTCAAAGCGCGTCTAATGCGGGCGCGTGCATGCGACGGCGCTAACTTTACTGGCTGAGTTTTTCTGTTTCGTCCGGTTCGCCCCTGGAGAGCCGGCGCAGCATCAGCAGCATGATTTCCGGTACGGTGCATTCGTCGGGTCCTGAACGACGCGCATTAATGGTGTTTACTTGGTAATTTTGAAGCACTTTTATTAGTTGGGCGGTGGCATGCGTACCAACTGTGTTGGTGTGCTGTGTTCGGATGGATGATGGATGTCGTTTTCCAACCGTTCTGCTGTGCGTTTTCTCTAATGCGCCTGTAAACTACTAGCACACACGCACAGACACATACAACAGGACGGACGCGGGCGGGACTTTAAACTCTCGCGGTACAGCACCGGGAAAAGTTGACGCGCAGTAAGGGAAGTGATTATGATGTTGACTTTTCCAAATCCCCAACCGAGACGCGTCGTAAATATAGCTTTTTTTGCAAAAAGACGACGAAGTGCCTGAGCGAGAGACGCTATGGACGCTTCCTCGTCTGGATCCAGCTAGAGCAAGTGCACCAGACCGCCGTGTCTGGAAGAAGGGGCTTTTCTTGTCCAACGTCGTTTCTCTGCAAATCGTTTCGACACTATCCTTCGGGAGTAGAGACTTGCGCTCCGTGAGCATGTGTCTGGAGAGCAAAGGGATGGATGGAAATAAGGATGTAGGGGCGACGTGGTGTATCTCAGTTGTTCGCTTTCGTCTGGTTCGTTATCGATCGGGCGCAGGCAACTGCAATTATGGCAATGGGGATACATTAAAGCGAGAAATTGTGAAACAACTGTTCGCGAGACGAACTGTCTGGACAGGGCATCTGGGTGTAGTTCGGGAAGTTTGGTTTGGTTTGGTTGGTGCCTGAATGTAGCGTCAGATATCAGACGACACATCTATGCAGCAGCGGCGCAGCCTCCAGATCCAGACAGGTTCAAATTCCCGGTATCTAGTCGTGCACTGCTCGGGCATGTGGACTAACAACCGGGCAAACATTCTCTAAACCAGCGGCGAGATCTCTCCGCTTTTGCAACATTGTTGTACCGATGTAATTTAACAACACGAGCAACAAAACGGTTCCGGGAGCACAAACCGTCGTTCTCATACTTCAAAGCGCGTCTAATGCGGGCGCGTGCATGCGACGGCGCTAACTTTACTGGCTGAGTTCTTCTGTTTCGTCCGGTTCGCCCCTGGAGAGCCGGCGCAGCATCAGCAGCATGATTTCCGGTACGGTGCATTCGTCGGGTCCTGAACGACGCGCATTAATGGTGTTTACTTGGTAATTTTGAAGCACTTTTATTAGTTGGGCGGTGGCATGCGTACCAACTGTGTTGGTGTGCTGTGTTCGGATGGATGATGGATGTCGTTTTCCAACCGTTCTGCTGTGCGTTTTCTCTAATGCGCCTGTAAACTACTAGCACACACGCACAGACACATACAACAGGACGGACGCGGGCGGGACTTTAAACTCTCGCGGTACAGCACCGGGAAAAGTTGACGCGCAGTAAGGGAAGTGATTATGATGTTGACTTTTCCAAATCCCCAACCGAGACGCTTCGTAAATATAGCTTTTTTTTGCAAAAAGACGACGAAGTGCCTGTGCATGTGGTGCGGCATGCGTTTAACCGGATTGGTTTGTTTGATTTCGCGAATCGGAACTGGAAGACGATCGTGTATTGATCGTTAAATCACCGCGTGCAAGCATATGTGCTGCAACAATGTGCAGCTATGTTTAGACGGGTTTTGCAACAAATTAAAGCCTGTTTCTGCGTCTCTTGGCTATGTCGAAAGTTTGATGTTCGAGCAAATCATTTCCTGGTTTAGATTGAAACTATTTTTTCTCGGAAAAATCTTCAACTATTATTTTAAAACTTTGCTAATACTAAGGATTTATTAAGATGTGTAAAATCGTCACCATAACAACGTTGTAGTTAAAAGCGTGATTAGTTCATTTGATGCGTGTACTAACGTTTTGACATTTATAAACTGTCAGTTTTGACGCATAGATAGATGAAATTTACTTACAATCAATGTATTTTTTTAGCTTTAAGTGCACAAAAAGATCGTCTACGTAGCAAACATATAAAAGGATCCTTCTCGTCGAGATTTTTTTTAAGGTTATGCGTCCCCGTTTCCAAGCCATCGGTCCGTCGGTATGGTGGCAGATGAATTTTGAACGAACGCAAAAAAGACTCGACCTCAAGCATCTATAAAAGCGAATAAGATGATGGACCGAACAACGGCGGTGTCTGTTGTATATTTAATTTACAACCAAGCAAGCGTCGTTCAGCCCTGTCAGGCCGCAGCGAAGCAGAATCCAGCAGGAAGAATTTAATGGATGAACTCGGGTCATGCATGCCTGCAAGAATAAGAAAAAAAACAGCCTGAACGGCCAAGGTCGATGAAGTCACAAAGGGAAGACGGATATTTATCCAACGAAAAAAGGATTTTTGCTACCGTCTGTGGTTGTGTGTGATGAACCGTGGGGTAAGCCGAGGCACGGTTGATAATAAAAGTCAACTTAACCTCCACAGTGTGTGTGTGTGTTTGCGTTAAGGACATAAAAACCGAAGCGTAAAAATTCGTACGCACCAAGTGCGGTGGTGCTGGTGGTGGAGCATAATGTCCCACCCGCGTAGCAGGAATCGAGCGTGTTGAGGCTTGAGTGCAGACAACCCCGGTAGCCGGTTGCTTCCTCGAGTCGTTGGATGTTCAACCAGCCAACCAGTCGGGTCCGGGTCACGATGTCGGGGTTTGGAGCAATTTTTATTTTATGTTGTCAGTAATCAGTCCGCTAGACGGCTTGGGCCACCACGCTTGCGCGCCCTTCTTCCATTTCCAATTAATCGTCCGGGAGGCTTCCGGAGGGTGCGCTCGGAAAGGTAAGGTGTGCCGCGCTGCGTGAATTATAAAATAGCTTCTCGTCACGCTTTCCAAAAAGGAGGCTAAACGCCGATTCGGATATTAGTGGTCCTATAAAAAAGATTTTTTGCCGGTTCGGTGTTTGCTACCGTGGGCAAGATTTAATCCTATTTCATTTCATACTTGGGATTATACGATGAGTTAATGTCCTAATTATGCAGAAAAGTTGAGTTCTCTCAATGTGCAATAAGAGCTTCAAAGCTCTAGCTCATGTCATGTTTCAAATCAATATTGTTAGAATGAAGGTATGATGGTTTATAATCTTTTCTTAAAGTTGATAAGTTGATTGAAAATTTCATCCATCAAACTATTGTTGAAATGAAAACCAGAAGTAGTAAAAATATCCCTGATGAATAATAACCATAATCAGTCAGACGTTGAAACAGACGAATAAGGGCAAAAAATCGTCATAAACCTCAGCACAATATTTATAATTCATTTTTCATTCCCTCTCGCGGACCGGCACCAGTCGCACAATAATCCTCCATGGGGGACTTAGTAGCGAAGAAGACAGCAGCAAAAAACGCTCCAAACGTACCGACTGCCTGTGCATCTGATGATTGTACCCAGGAATCAGGCAACTCCATATCTCCCCCGAGGAAATGCATCCGGCGACCCGACTGGTTAAACGCCGGCTCGGTCCACGTCCTGCTCGGAAAGGATGGCACCGTCTCGAGCACTCGGAAACTACGGAAACGAGAAATCGACAGCGAAAAATTGTGCAACCTTTCGTTCCGCCCTGGCCTCTGCAGCGGCAGCTGCGATTCTGACGGGTCTCGTCTGTGAAATAATTGAGTCTCGTTGCTGGAAGAAGCAAGGCAAGATGCGGTTTGCTGGGGGGCGCTTTCGGGCGCATTCCGATACGTTTGTGTCTGTGTCTGTGGGCCGGCGATGTCGCTGACAAGTGCACTAAAACGTGGCACCCATCCTGACTCTGCCCGGACGGAAGGAACTTGAACTGGGAGCGTTGAGTTGTGCCTTTAAACCTTTATTTCGTTTCGTAGCAGTATGGAAAGGAGCAACGGAGGGAGTTTTATTTCGTGCAAACAGGCAACGAAACGACAAAAGTAGGGTTAGGATGTTCGGACCATACCTATGCGGTTTCGGCAAAAGGATAACAAAGGAAGCGCCAGCCAGGGGTAATCGTTTGTATTGGAAAGTGACATAGCTCCAGGCATCGAGATGTTGTTGACTCATCGTTCATCATTGTGCCTGAAGTAGATTGAATTTGGGCGCACAAGACTAGCGGGAGATAAAAGAAAGGTTAGGTTTACTAGTTGTCCAATGAGATGACGTAATGTTCTTTTTTCTTTTCGATTTCGATCTCGATGCATAATTGAAGTGCCGCTCTTGCTTTTAATCAACTTTGATTAACGTTGCTCAAATCAAATAAGCGCTGTCTCATTTACGCAGTGGTTGCAGCCGTCCGCACTCGAGTTCTTCAAGCATCAATTAGTCAATTAATCGCCCTTAAGCTATTTCCATCGCTATCGGGTGGTGTGGGACGCAGAATAACTGAGTGGAATCGAAGAAGGTAGTTTCTTTTCTTTTAATTTATGATGTCCATGTCAAGACCTGGGGCAGATTTACCTCCCAGCAATCGTTTATTGCTATGCGTCTACGGCATCGATCAAGCAATGATTAATCGATTATTACGATTACACTCGATACAATCTATGCAACTTTGTAGCGTGTGCCTTACTATTCTTACATCTTGAAAGCACTTGGGAGGTGAAGAAAATGTTCGCGACTTTCGTTGTAAAATTTCTTTGCGAATACGAAATCGAGAAAAGAACATAATCGGAAAACAAGGAAAGATCTGTACGATTAGCGGCGGCGGTCGCAAGCCCGGTGACGTTGATGGAACGATGTTACCGAATGTCTAGACAAGGGATACCGTTCTGCTGCTTCGGTTGCGTGACAGCAAACGTGAAAAATGTATGTCACTGGCATGAGAGCGGAGCGCGATTATTCCCCCTTGTCTTTCCTGACGCTTTCATCGTTAGGACAAAAAATAGTGATCGTTTTCTTTTAAATCGGAAAGAAGTTTTATGTCCGGAGTTGCTGTTGACGCATATAGCTCCAGGCATCGAGATGTTGTTGACTCATCGTTCATCATTGTGCCTGAAGTAGATTGAATTTGGGCGCACAAGACTAGCGGGAGATAAAAGAAAGGTTAGGTTTACTAGTTGTCCAATGAGATGACGTAATGTTCTTTTTTCTTTTCGATTTCGATCTCGATGCATAATTGAAGTGCCGCTCTTGCTTTTAATCAACTTTGATTAACGTTGCTCAAATCAAATAAGCGCTGTCTCATTTACGCAGTTGTTGCTGCCGTCCGCACTCGAGTTCTTCAAGCATCAATTAGTCAATTAATCGCACTAGATTTGGTATTGGTGTCGAAGATTCGAGTCTTCTGGTTCCTTGGAAACAGGGAATTGGGACCGATTGAACTCCATCCTCGTCGCCGACATTAAGTACAGCAGTAGTTGTCGAGAACGTTTCAGAAATGATTATTATTGGCCATAACCGTGAGTTCGCTGATTGTTGAAAGCTCAGATTTTAGTCGAACTAGTTAATCGCACACCTTGTTATAGGACTTACGCTAGCACAAGACAAACTTTCGCAAAGGTACCCAAAAAGTCTTTAGGAGTCAAAAGCGACAACGTTGTGAAGTTAACAGCTTACAGAAAAACCCTCGTACATTTCAATATGAAGCTTATTTTTGAATGTTTTCTCGGAATTGTATTGTATTCCAATTCTTCTTAATGGTGGCTCATGCACGGCGACAAGTCGTCGCTTCGTTGCTATTTCTATGAAAGGCACACTTTTCCAGGATTTTTTCTGCTCAGTGGAGCTCACCGCGACTCATGCGTGGGCGTCGCGCATCCTTTATGTAACCTTCGTTTGCATCTGTCTTTCACTAAAAGCACGTGCTTTCTCTACTAATTGCCCCAACCTCCCGCTGGTTCCTTTAACCTTATCACGGAACAGAGGGATAGAAGATAGCACGGGAACCAATCCCATTTCCTCAGAAGTTCGATGTCCTTTTTGTGAACGAGCAAAGATACTTCCGAGAAGTGCGAACCGCGCTGTCATGCCCTATTCTCTCTGCGGAAGATCTTTCGGGGATATTCGACTCCCACGTGACGCCACTCGATTGTGTCGCCTATCTTTTGCTCTGTGCTTTTGTGCTGCTGCAGTTCCCGGGTTCCCGGTCGCCTTGGGAGCAGCCGGGTCTCGTCCCATTAGGGATGTCGCGCATGGTAGTGGAAAAAATGGTCTCCTCTCTTCGCTTCACTGGCGGGAGTGAATTTCCCTGCCACGCTAATTAACAGCATTGTGCATGTTCGTATCGGTGAAAAAAAATTAATTAAAACTCCCCCCTAACGTCCTGGCCCTGGAAAACTCCGATCGTGAAGGGACAGATGCCTGGTGTTTCGACTTCCTTGAGGCGACGTGACAAATTGCGTGCCTAGGGAGGAAAGCTCGATTTTATTACACGCTTTTATGACGCACTTCTCCAGTTCGCCCCAAAAACCGATCAGGCCTCCGGGAGCGCCGGCTATGTCTCCCAGTAGGAACTTTTTACGAGCTGTTGTTGGGCCGCGGGAAAAACGCCATTGTCATTCGAAATTCGTTATCGCGTAATCCGTTTCCGGGCGGCGGCTACCACCAGAAGCTCTGACGGGACGCGACCACCTGTAAGCTTCCGGGCGGAGCAGACCGCCCGCCTTCGTGTGGAGTTTATTTTTATAACTTTCCCAATTGGGCCATAAAAATCGCGGTGGCGCTGTTTTTCTTCTCCTCCCGGGTGCTTGTTGCTCTCCGCACTTGGTGGGGGAGATGAAAATGGTCGTCTCTGTTTGAGTTTTCCATTCATTTTGATTATAATGATCGGACAGGGAGAAGACGCGCGCGGCGGTGTTGGAGCACGGTGCGTCTGAACGTTGATACGGGCCATATCGTTACTATTGATGGCGGACTAGATTTGGTATTGGTGTCGAAGATTCGAGTCTTCTGGTTCCTTGGAAACAGGGAATTGGGACCGATTGAACTCCATCCGCGTCACCGACACTAAGTACAGCAGTAGTTGTCGAGAACGTTTCAGAAATGATTATTATTGGCCATAACCGTGAGTTCGCTGATTTGTTGAAAGCTCAGATTTTAGTCGAACTAGTTAATCGCACACCTTGTTATAGGACTTACGCTAGCACAAGACAAACTTTCGCAAAGGTACCCAAAAAGTCTTTAGGAGTCAAAAGCGACAACGTTGTGAAGTTAACAGCTTACAGAAAAACCCTCGTACATTTCAATATGAAGCTTATTTTTGAATGTTTTCTCGGAATTGTATTGTATTCCAATTCTTCTTAATGGTGGCTCATGCACGGCGACAAGTCGTCGCTTCGTTGCTATTTCTATGAAAGGCACACTTTTCCAGGATTTTTTCTGCTCAGTGGAGCTCACCGCGACTCATTAACTGAAACCGGAAACACTAAACCTCCCAGAGGGTGGTCAACGTGCGTTTCCGTAAACAGTGACTTTTTTAAACACTCAGACACAAATCGTATTCTTGTGGCATTAGCGTTGGCTGTTCCTCAGAAGTTCGATGTCCTTTTTGTGAACGAGCAAAGATACTTCCGAGAAGTGCGAACCGCGCTGTCATGCCCTATTCGCTCTGCGGAAGATCTTTCGGGGATATTCGACTCCCGCGTGACGCCACTCGATTGTGTCGCCTATCTTTTGCTCTGTGCTTTTGTGCTGCTGCAGTTCCCGGGTTCCCGGTCGCCTTGGGAGCAGCCGGGTCTCGTCCCATTAGGGATGTCGCGCATGGTAGTGGAAAAAATGGTCTCCTCTCTTCGCTTCACTGGCGGGAGTGAATTTCCCTGCCACGCTAATTAACAGCATTGTGCATGTTCGTATCGGTGAAAGAAAATTAATTAAAACTCCCCCCTAACGTCCTGGCCCTGGAAAACTCCGATCGTGAAGGGACAGATGCCTGGTGTTTCGACTTCCTTGAGGCGACGTGACAAATTGCGTGCCTAGGGAGGAAAGCTCGATTTTATTACACGCTTTTATGACGCACTTCTCCAGTTCGCCCCAAAAACCGATCAGGCCTCCGGGAGCGCCGGCTATGTCTCCCAGTAGGAACTTTTTACGAGCTGTTGTTGGGCCGCGGGAAAAACGCCATTGTCATTCGAAATTCGTTATCGCGTAATCCGTTTCCGGGCGGCGGCTACCACCAGAAGCTCTGACGGGACGCGACCACCTGTAAGCTTCCGGGCGGAGCAGACCGCCCGCCTTCGTGTGGAGTTTATTTTTATAACTTTCCCAATTGGGCCATAAAAATCGCGGTGGCGCTGTTTTTCTTCTCCTCCCGGGTGCTTGTTGCTCTCCGCACTTGGTGGGGGGGAGATGAAAATGGTCGTCTCTGTTTGAGTTTTCCATTCATTTTTATTATAATGATCGGACAGGGAGAAGACGCGCGCGGCGGTGTTGGAGCACGGTGCGTCTGAACGTTGATACGGGCCATATCGTTACTATTGATGGCGGACTAGATTTGGTATTGGTGTCGAAGATTCGAGTCTTCTGGTTCCTTGGAAACAGGGAATTGGGACCGATTGAACTATGTGAACACTCCGTGTCTTCAAGCGGGTGGCAGCAGCGAGCTCAAGTGAGTGTGTTTCGGGGAAGCCGATAATTGAGCGACATTTTTCATTTCCCAAAGACTTGGGCGCAGTAAAGCTCCTTCGGCGGACTTCCGCCTCCGAGCGAAGGGGCCGGAGCGTTCTTTCCTGCGAAACACAGCCTGCGTCATACGTGCCGCCATCGCTCCGGTGGCAGGAGGAGTCGTTGTTGTGTTGTGCCTAATGGAAATGAAACGGAAAATTAATGAGCGTAATTTGAGACAAGTTCAGTTGCGCGTGGATTACGGCATCCAGGTCCAAGTGGTAGCAGATATTGAGCTGACGAAGGCATGCCAACACACAGTCGCTTTCGGAGTTTGCCATCAGATGGCTCTAGTAGACATTGTAAGTGAGTAGTGTCAGTTCTGTCAAATCTTTGAAAAACACGCACATAAACTGTTGAATGAAGCCTACATGGATGAAAGAATCAATTAGAAAAGCAATTCTAGCATCAATTGTTTGTTAGTTAACGCATGTCTCGTAGCCCACATGATATACTTCTTGGTGGCGGCTATCTTGGAACATTCCGATACCAGTAGAATGCCGTCATTTAGATAGAACCCTGTTAATGCGTCGATCAACATGTGGTGTGAGGCACGCTATACACCCACCGACACTAATCGCACATAATTACGTCGCCCATAATTTAGCGTCTTAACCGAACCGACCTCGATATGCATCCACACCCAGCGAAACTTTTCGTCGTTATTTGGAAAAATATAGCACCATCGAGATAAAGCCACACGATAAAAACACACAATAGTAAAGCAACGGTACGGACGTGGGGGCTTTCGATTTGCAATTGAAAGCAGTGGAAAACGACTAAAGTGAGATGGAATTGAATTTGCATCACAGTGCATGCGCGCTCCGTCGATGGTCGTACCCATTCCCGGACACCCGGAGGCGATGAAAAAGGGGTTGTTTTTTTGCAATTCCATATTGATTGAATGCATTGAAAACAAATATTCTCCATCCCAACGTTGCTCTGGTACAGACACTTCAAATGTGTATTAAGTTCTTCGTAGTTCCGCGTACTTCCAGGATATCTATATCCACTTTAACCATGGCTGGCAGCTAAGCAACGGCGTCGTGTGTCACCGTGCCACGGACTTGTAATTTCCATGTACTACTCGACTGTTATTGGGGCGTAATGAAGAGCGAAATTTTATTAATTGGTCCCGGCTTCGTCGACTATTGTTGACGCCGAGTGCGGAGACAGAAAACACTCCTCCAATCCATCATGGCCGCCCCGAGCTGGGTCGTTGGTCGAATTGGGACCGATTGAACTCCATCCTCGTCGCCGACATTAAGTACAGCAGTAGTTGTCGAGAACGTTTCAGAAATGATTATTATTGGCCATAACCGTGAGTTCGCTGATTTGTTGAAAGCTCAGATTTTAGTCGAACTAGTTAATCGCACACCTTGTTATAGGACTTACGCTAGCACAAGACAAACTTTCGCAAAGGTACCCAAAAAGTCTTTAGGAGTCAAAAGCGACAACGTTGTGAAGTTAACAGCTTACAGAAAAACCCTCGTACATTTCAATATGAAGCTTATTTTTGAATGTTTTCTCGGAATTGTATTGTATTCCAATTCTTCTTAATGGTGGCTCATGCACGGCGACAAGTCGTCGCTTCGTTGCTATTTCTATGAAAGGCACACTTTTCCAGGATTTTTTCTGCTCAGTGGAGCTCACCGCGACTCATTAACTGAAACCGGAAACACTAAACCTCCCAGAGGGTGGTCAACGTGCGTTTCCGTAAACAGTGACTTTTTTAAACACTCAGACACAAATCGTATTCTTGTGGCATTAGCGTTGGCTGCCATTACTATGTTTTTTTTTCGACGAATTTTGTGAACGACTTCCTCTCCACGCAACGCTAGCCGTAATTGTATGCAACGTCGCAACAATTTCATTAACACACGAAAAACTGTTGAATGCATAATTTCATCATTTTCTCCGTTCGGTGTAAAATAAAGCACCCAGGGGTGGGAGAAATGCAAATAGCCTATACGCCTGGTGTTTCCTGCTTCGCTTGCCGTAAGCAAACATTCCTACAGGATTCCCGCATTTCCCGTGGATCCTAATCCCTTAAGTAAATATAATTTCCTTCCAACCGCGAACCCCCGCGCGCACTCAACTTCCGTCTGTGGAAATTCCGCAAAATATGTAAACGTCCTTACTTGCTTGCTCGGTCGCTCGCTTTTCACGCTCTCCCCCCTGGGGCATTGTAGTTCTTAAATGTTCGTCATTTCGCTCCAAGCCGCCATCCTTTGACACAACCGAGCAGAGGCTATGTCAGCGCTCCCCCAGAGCGCGGTCGGAGATGGGTTTCGATGTAATGATCGAACGGCGAGGCAAGCAACTCCGAGGACAATTAATGAGAAAAGCGAGCCCTTCCTGTCACGATGGTAAACTTCCGTTTGGGGAAGAAATTTCCATCGCCTTCCGCGTGGTATGTCACCGGTGGTATTTCCTGGCGAGCGAGAACTGCACGGTTCATTGTTCAACTTCTATTTCCCAGTTCCACCCCGGTGTTTGGGGTTGTCATTTCTTTGCACTACGGTGTTTCGATCACAAAATGAACGCTCTTTTGTGTGCTGGTGGTGGTGTTTTTGCTCCACAAAGTGTGTCACAAACAGTCACAAACTAATGGGGCTGGGAGATGAGGAGACTGCTTCCTAGTGACTGACATTCGAGGGGCATCCTCTGGTTCTGGTTTCTCCAAGAAAGCCCGTCTACGTCTAGACCAGGGTGGGCAGCGCAAATAAAAGGGGAATGCTCTAGAAGCGGTTTATTGAGGTTAGGACATCCGGACAAGGGATCGGACGCATTTCTCCATCAGTGGGGAAGTGTTAAGCGTTGATTAACATTCTACTCCTGCTAAAACTAACCATTGACTGAAAAAAACACTTCTGCTGAACTGCTTGAATTGAACTCATCGCGCTCTGTAAGTGAATTGCGCTAGGAAAAGAAGCGTTACAAAAAGATTTCGCCTGGAGGGAATGTAAATTTGTTTTTCGTCTCCCCTCCCTCAGAAAGTGAACCTTATACACTCAACGAGTTTGTTTTTATTTTTTTCAATTTTCTCTATGGGAGATGATGGGCTATGGTTGTAAGGACTAGTCCAAGAAAAAAGCAAGAAATGAACGGAGTAAATACCACAAACTACTACACCAGGAGTGTATCGAATGCCAGGATGAGTCAATAAGGACAAACATTGGAATAGTAAAGCAACGGTACGGACGTGGGGGCTTTCGATTTGCAATTGAAAGCAGTGGAAAACGACTAAAGTGAGATGGAATTGTTAAATGTTCGTCATTTCGCTCCAAGCCGCCATCCTTTGACACAACCGAGCAGAGGCTATGTCAGCGCTCCCCCAGAGCGCGGTCGGAGATGGGTTTCGATGTAATGATCGAACGGCGAGGCAAGCAACTCCGAGGACAATTAATGAGAAAAGCGAGCCCTTCCTGTCACGATGGCAAACTTCCGTTTGGGGAAGAAATTTCCATCGCCTTCCGCGTGGTATGTCACCGGTGGTATTTCCTGGCGAGCGAGAACTGCATAACAGTGCTCAAGAATAGTTCATTTTTATTGAAAGTCTCCTATTTCAAACCATATTATGGATCTGTTTTCCAAGAAACTAATTCTAGCCGGTATCTTTCATAGCAAGATCAACTCTTTCTGTAGTACCTGTCATGATCTGGAAGTATAAATCCTCACCTCAACTCAGACGCTACCGGAGCAGGGTAGAGGAAGAAATCCAAACCTATGATTATCTTCTCCTGTCCTCTCTCCGCCTACACGCACTCCTCGATCGAACCGTCGGGTCGTGTGTGAAAAGAATGGCATTATAAACAAATTTCCATCGTTGGGAGTTTTCCAAATTTCACATGCCGGCGGGCTTGAGAGGTTAGCACAAGTGGTTACACGTGAGGTGGCCGGGGGAGGGCTTAGTGTTCTCCGGAGCAAGGTATATTATTGTGTCTAAAATTCAAAAGCATTGCATTTCCATTCCATAGGGTCGGGGTTCCACTACCCACACACACAGCTTGTTAGAGTTGCGAGACGTTTGTCAAGTGCATTTTGTCAAATCCTTTCTGACTTTCGAAATGTGTGGGTTCGGAAGATAGGGAATGCATTGAGAGTTCAATAAGTGGATGTAATACCCTCCATTGAAAAGCAAAATCGTTGGAATGTATTAAAAAAAGAAGTCGTCAAGCTCTCGACAATACTGTGGTAAAGTTTTCCTTCGAAAAATCCTCATGAAAACAGACGCCCGAATGAAAGAAATCAAATGATAGGTCAAGAAACATGCACGTCTACTGTCGTCAAAACGAAATCCTAACCATTCTTTTTTCTCTCTTTCTCTTTCCGTTTGCAGTGGACTGAACTTCCAGGATTTGATGGTCCGACTGGGTGCGATCGATTCGCCACCGAAAACTCCGACCATTCTCGGGTTCGAGTGCGCCGGTGAGATCGAAGCCGTCGGTGAGGAGGTGGAAGGATTCAAGGTGAGTTTCATGACTTCGTACATAAGATTACCTTCCGGTTTCAGTTTGAGATTCGATAGGGTGCGACAGAAAATCAGAACTTTTTGAAATCTTTATGACAGTATAACAGTTCTAGCTAGTATTGTATAACAGTGCTCAAGAATAGTTCATTTTTATTGAAAGTCTCCTATTTCAAACCATATTATGGTTCCGTCGGAAAATCGGTTCTTAATTTAGGGCGGGTTTTCGGGTGGTACGAGGGAGTAATTAAATTTTATTTTATTTTTTTTGCTTTCGTTCGCCCCGTCTCCAGACGCTACATGGTATGCGTTGGAAGAGGAGAAAAGGGTCATTGTCGCAGGAGACTCGCTGTCTGGAAAGAGTCTCGAACGTACGAGGAAGTAATGATTCCCCGAGCCGGGGTGGGCCATACACTCTCTCAAGTGTATTTTCCACGGTTCACTTGAGAGTTGAAATTTGAACAAGCGATGCATCCGTGCCCGCAATAAGTATGCGAAGACCGTACGTTTCCAATTTGGCTGGGTGCGGTGTGTGTGATGGAACGTTTGTTGGAAAACAGACTTCTTCCGAAAACTTCAAGATAAACCACCCGGCGGGTGGACGCACGGTGAAAGTTCAGACACTCTCACTCGGCAGACTACTAGCACAACTTTGCCCCGAAGTTTTCCGGGGAAGTTTTTGTTCCTCCTTCTGTTTATATGTTTCACATCGTAATATGGTTAGTCGGATTGAATTTCGATTGTTTCTTGCGACTTTTAAGGGTGAAATGAATTCCGATTCGATCATCGGAAATTGGTTGTAAATTCCATTGTTTTTCTCTCCAAACTTTTGGAGCACCCAAAACTTCCGTCTGGGTGGGCTGTGGTGGCGCAGAGATCGGTAAACTCTTACCGACATGTTTGGTTGCTCAAGTATTCTGCTGATCTACTCTCTGAAATTGGCTGCTTCGGGAATCGATTTTCTACCCGAGTTCTTTTCGTTGTCATGTCATCTAGGTGCGTTCTTCAGCGGTGGAGGAATCCATCGGTGACGACGGCGGCAAAGTTGGTAGACCTCTCCGGTCAAACTTCGCTCCAACCAATCAATAAAACATGTACTCGGGAGTTATCTGGGAGTCACACTCCTGCCTTCCGGTGCCTCCGCTAGACAGGACAAAGTTCGTTTGGACAAACTTCTTTTTTCCAAAGCATCCTCAAAGCTCAATATCATAATTTCCAATTTGCAGAACGTCTCCAGTACTTTAGTGCATATTCTTAACTCACCATTCCTCTCTTTGCTCTCTTACCCAGGTTGGCGATCGTGTTGTCGCCCTGCCAGAGTTCCGGGCCTGGTCCGAGCTGGTGGCCGTCCCGACCAAGTACGTCTACCACATTCCGGACGAGATGACATTCCAGGACGCGGCTGCCATCGTGATGAACTATCTCGTCGCCTACATTCTCATCTTCGATCTGGTGTCGCTGCGCGAGGGCAAGTCCCTGCTGCTTCATTCCGTCGGTGGTGGTGTGGTAAGTACAGCGAAGGAGAAGATTTGCGTTAGCTACGGTTCCGATTGTGCTCCGTTTCCACGACGCTATTGCTAGGGCTTCGGACGTGGGTCCTGGGTCAATCCCTTTCTCGGCAGGATTGGATTGGACTGTTTGGATACCCACCGGAGTGTGAGCTCTCGGGATTGCGTCTGTGTGTGTGGTTTCGCCCACCACGCATATTAAACAAACGAAACGTGCCCGGAACCACAACGATTCGGATCAGGATCGTAGTCGCGGTGGTGCTTAATGCGCTGGAAATTGATGGGAGAGAATAAAACCGTCTAAATTCGGATCCGGATATGGGACGCCGGTTGGTTAAATGATTTCGTGAGAAGTGGGCGTCCGGCGGCTTTGTTGGTCGCATAAGTTGTTGATCGTTCGCCTTTACGATGGACCTTGATTTGCGAAAAGGTAGCCGCGGATAACCGAGTTTATTATTTACCTTTTGCGGTTGTATCGATTGCGGATATCGGTCTTCCAAAGTAAGTGTGCTATTCATCTTACCGTGTGTGCTGAAAATAAATGCCCGATCGTGCGTCCCAGGGACGATAAAATAAATTGGAACTCCTTTCCGTTGCCTTATGCATATTTTACTGCAAAAGTAACACGCTCGTTTGAAATTAGATCAAGGATTTTATTTCGAATTGAGAGCAACAGGAGCCCATTTTAACGTTGGTTGGTTGGCGCAACAAAAAAGTCATAATGCACGTTCGAACATGAAAGTTGGCGCCAAAGCGTCGTCTGGTCGGGAACGCCATGCCAACACCGGCCTTTCTCTCCTTTAATTACATGCTCCGGTTTCCGTGTTTGTGAATGTGTGTAAATCGTACATCAATCGGTGCCAATATGGCGAGCACACCATCGCCGGCAGAATTGTGTCAAGAACGGCTGTCCCGATGCGAGACTCAATTTACTCCCTGGCGCCCGGTAATGGCATGAAATGGGTTGAGTCCTGTCGGACCTAGAATTAACGCTCCGGTACCAACCGCCGGTTGAGCCGCTTTGCGTCCTACACTATTAGGGAGGAAGCTATTGAATTCGCGGAAAACTTTGTGGAGGCTAACGTTTGGAACAGGGACAATGAAGTGTCTGTAAGTTTGCGGCCTGATGCACCTGTAGCATGCACATCCTATAATCAAACCGGCGCTTCAGAATGCTTTATTTCCCGTGTGTTCCCTATTAGTGCGATATTAGTTTTGCGCAGCAATTTAAAAATCGGGCACAAGGTCTGGACGTAATGTGTACTATGCTACACCCTCTCCTGGAGTTTCTGGGGCGGCGCGTTAACGATCAGTTTGTTGAGCTCCATTGTGGAAGGTTCGGGTTCGGTTTGGGCTAGTGTTGGGCCGAGCAGCAGCAGGAGCAGGATAATTACCCTTTCACCGAGTCGCCGTCCCCCATTTCAGCAGCTGGAACGCGCCGGGAACATACATTTATTATTGAGCAAGAAATCGATCGCCCTTTCGGTTTGGGGGAGAAGACCGAGGTAAGCGAGGAAATAGATTCCGCCTTTGTTTGTCCGTGGTCGGTCTGTAAACTTGGTCCTTCGAACCGGAATGGGGGTAACAATTGTTCTTGATGCCGATTACGCGCTAGGGTGGAGGTTGACTTGCGCGACAGAAACGCTTTGGAATACACAACGCCGGTACAGGTAGACTAGTTTGCAGACGGTTAGCCTCAACGGCCTGCCAGCTGCGGACGTATGTGAGAACACGCGAACGACCGGTAATTGGTCGCGACAGACAGTCGGGCGCCTGGTCGAGGAATTCGTTCGCCGTGCCTGGGATATAAATATCGCAGGGAAGAAGGGTAGACTCGCTGGAGACGATCCAGTTGGAGTGCCGAGGGTGGGTGCCGGTCTATGCCAGGTGTATACGCAACGGATCTCTCGGTACTGCTCGGTTGCAATTGCTAATGGATATTATTGGGCATTTGGGTAAAACAAAAGCCACCGGTGGTGGTGATGGTGAATTTAAACAATTAATTTCCCTCTCCACGGGGCTCCCTCCCAGGCCGAATGCAATTTTCCATTTCCTCCGCGGCGACAAACCCGTGACTGTGTATACGTGTGTGACTAATGGGTTTCGGCTGCATCTGAAACGTTCGCCACAGGGCTGATGGTATCACTTGCACCAAGGGGGCTGTGGAATTATAAATGAATCTAGAGCCGCAAACATTACGTTTGATTGATTTCCCAATACGAGTTCCGCATACACATACGTATGTGCCCCCTCGTCTATGCAGCAGCGTCAGGGTGTTATCATCGATCATCTTATCACTCGGTCGGAATCATGTAGGATGTTTTGTTTGATTTTGTTTGCCATATGGATTCAGTAGGATAATTATAGGGCCCCATACATAGACCCCAACCTGCATGTGGCGTTCGTTAGCTTCGTTTTGCCGCGGGGTGGGCTATGCGTCAAAATGCAATTACTTTCTGGTATAAGAAGAGAGAGGGAGAGAGAGAGCTCCATCGATAAGGAAATTATCTTTAATAGGTTAACCTCGAACAGAGAAACAGAACTAACTTAATCTTCATGAATCATATCTCCGTGCCCCAATGGGGAATATGGGACGGCCATGCTCCGCTTTGTACCGGTGACTCAAGAATTTATACCCAGACACTTCTTGGTAAGGGTGAAACCGACGCAGGAAGTAATCCTCCACGCGACAGAGTCAATATTGTTGTCCGTTTTGCTGGCAGTACTTGCGAAGTTTTTATTTTGATTTTTCAAACAAAGCCTACTCATCCAGACATTGTGGGCGATATTCGAAAACAATGTTGCTCAGTTGTGGCGCAGGGATAATGCGTCTCCCTCGCTCTCTTTCTCTTGGGATCTTGGGACGGATAATGGGTGGAGTATGTAATCCGGAAGCTATAAAACGTGTCGCCGGCCATTCTCTCCGTGCGGCGTAGTTGACCCCCTGGTCTTGTAAACATTGCAGACATGATACCGTCCCAGTGGAGACATTATAATGATGTCTCGGGAAAGTACGTCCTCGCTGCTCACTTACTTGGTTGCCCGTGGCTGATCCTCCATGCAGAAGAGTGTCTGTTGATCCCTATTCCATTGTGTGACGTTTATGACGCGGCGGCCATGTTCGTGCACTTCTTGTTTTTGTTGCGAACAAATTCGAGATGTGACAAGCTGTTCTTCGTACATTTCAATCTTGACCAACGTGCGTTCTTGGACGCGTTGAGCATGTCGGGGAGGTGTCTAGTAGGCCAATAAAATTGCACACGGTGTGGTCTCGTCACGGCAGTTTCCATCTATATCGCTCTCTCTTTCTCCCTTAGCTTCAAATTGACTGGATGCGTCAGCGGCACGTCGTTATCATTTGTATAACGAGCGCGGCAATCAAATTAGACGTTGGGACGCTAACAGCGTAAAGAAAGTCAGATGAGATCGTCGCTCCGGTTAGCGGCGTGGAGTGAAGTTTGTCTACAGCAATAAATCAGAACCTAACGAAAGAGGCTAGGGTACTGTTCTGCGTTGAATAACGTTGAAGCAATTGCGTTATCAATGATTGTATTTTTAGAAAGAAGCAGCAACCCATATTTCGTGTGCAAATACCGATAAATTATCTTCTTTTCTCAACAACGTTTCTCTTTATCTTCTTTCTGTCTTTTCAGGGCCAAGCAATCGTACAGCTGGTGCGCACCGTGCCGAATGTAACGATTTTCGGTGTTTGCTCAAAGTCGAAGCACGAAGCGTTGGCCGCAACCGGTCTGATTGACCATCTGATCGATCGCACCGACTATGTCAACGAAGTCCGGAAGTAAGTGGAGATGTTTGGCAGCAGTCGATGATCTATTGCATGAAACGGCTTTTTTTTTACTAACGAATCTCGTTTCTTCCCCCTTCATCCTTCAGGATCACGACGGAAGGTGTCGACATCGTGATGGATTGCCTGTGCGGCGAGGAGTGCAACCGTGGCTACGGACTGCTGAAGCCGATGGGCAAGTACATCCTGTACGGTTCGTCGAATGTCGTTACCGGCGAGACCAAGAGCTTCTTCAGCGTTGCCCGTTCCGTAAGTGTCCCATTGGGGGCTTATACTGGTGTTGAAATGTGCCCACCCTAACGAATTGCGTACCTCTTCCCTCTTTGCAGTGGTGGCAAGTGGATAAGGTGTCCCCGATCAAGCTGTTCGACGAGAACAAGAGCCTCGGTGGGTTCAATCTGCTGTTTGTTTATATCCTTACGCTAAGATTAGCTGTATGCAAAGCAAATAAAAAACGTACAATATAAATTCGGAATTGAGGAGAAACAATAGTTGAAAAAAACACAAACCGAACACAAGAGTTATAAACCTCAGCTTTACAATTATTATGCATTTATCTTCTTCCTCCGTTTTTTGTTGTTGTTGTATGTCGCAAAACAGTTGAGTTAAATGTAAAAATAATAATTATATTCGCTTCTTTCCGCATTAATTTATACAAAACCGATAAAGGAGCGCCCTAATGCTACTCTTATCTGCTGGCATTCTTCTTTCTCCGCACGTTTCCGCCCGCGTTTCCTAAAAACCCGCGTTTCGCAAAACGTTCACATAAGCATGAAATAAGGGAAGCAAGGGGGATGACGGAATTTGGGGACAAAATTTAGAAACAAACTTCGAGAACGAATCAAATCTCTCTGAGCTGGCGAAACACCAAACGTAAAAAAAAACACGAAAAGCTTTCCTGCTTGTTGTGGTTCTTTTTTTTGTTTTGTTTCGTTTTTTGTTTAAATTTAGTTGATAAATTTGGATAAATTCACTCTTCTGCCGCCGCTGCTACTGCGCTCATCGGTTCCACTATAGCTAATTACATAAAAAAAGGAAGAGAAAACGAAACCAGGATACGTAAAACGTTACAATAAATTTCGAGGCATCACCCGGGTGTAGTCCGAGGCTCAAAAACGGGGGTGTGGAAAGAAAACGTATAATATGAAACATTACAATTAGTATTTAAATATTACATAAAAATGACACATACTTTTAAAAAAGGGAAGAAATATCCAACTCCTCTCGTTTTGCCCTACTTCCCGCCTATTTCCTGTGCGCGTTTTCGCTGCGTGATGCGTGATGGTGATGATGGCTCTTCATTAACTCTGTTGCATTATGCCTCACACTACTAAAAAAAACTCTCTCTGGTCGCCATGATTCGATTTTGATTGAAATCTTGTGTTCTTTAAGCATTATTGCGCAGAGAACGGGGCGTTGTTACGTTAAGAAAGAACGAAAAGAACGAAGCGCCTATGAGATCGACGTTCACACGAATAAAGAAAAATACAATCGTAACATCTCTTCCCTCACCTCGCACACGTCGTACGTGTTTGATCTCCCTTCGAGTGGCGTGCTGTGTTTCTTTGATTATCTCTTCCCTGGCTTCTCATTGATTTGTTGTTGCTGCTCGTTCGCTTTTGTTGTGTTTTCCCTCCTTTCCATAGCGCTCGGCTTTCGTTATATATGTATTGTATGATTATGTTTTCCTATATGCTCCGACGGGTTCATCATGTTGCATGTGTAAATGTGCTGTACGGGTATGATGGTGCGCTTGTACGGTTTCTTCCATAAAGTTCCTGCAAGCCGGTTGATGCCGCCCGATGTGTCGGGTTCTTGGGCTTCTTGTGACGCGTGCGTTCGTGACATAAGGGGAAAGAAACACAAGCGGGTTCGTTCTTGCGGACGCGAAGCGAAATCGCGTCCAATGACACACATCCGGAAAACGGTGCTTTTTTCGATGTGGTGCTGGGGTCCCAAGTTGGATCATCGTGTTGTCTGTATGGTATGGAGCTTGGAACGGAAGAAGTATCCAGTACCAGCAGTGCTCGTACTTGATTTGAGGAATATGAGTTATTGACAAGAAATGATCCACAGTGGGGAAGTTTTTTGGGACAGGAATAGAAAACTTGGTGACAGAAAGATGCTCAGAACTAATTGTGGACTGGTGGGTCAAGTCTCGACTGACCCTATGTAAAGAATAGTTGTTTCATGTCTTAAGATAGTTTGAATCAAATAACACAAGACAATAGAGATCAGCCTTAATACGAAACAATAAAGTTTTGTAAAAAGTTTGAGTTTTGGACTACTGCAAAAAGACGAATAAAAAGAATTTGTTTCTGTAATTGATTTAGAGTCTTTTCTTGTGTAACATAAGTAAGTCTGATCAGTCTAGTCTTTTTTTAGACATTGGCAGAGTCATTGGCATTGGCACTTAACACCTTTCTTCAGATCGACCCAATAGTGTGTCAAAAACTCCTTTAGACGCCTTCTCGACTTCTTCCAACAATCGATTGTATTGCCGTGAGAAAATGATAACGTCGGAGCAAAAATATGCAACACGTCTCCGGCCCGCCCGAATGGAGGAAAGCCTCACAGCGCACATCGACAATATGGGCGATTTCGAAGGTGCTGTTTCCGCTGGAAAACTATGCGCGATTTATCATGCTGATTATCTCAAATGCTTCATCACGTTTCCATATTTATGTAGGGAGCGTTTTATTGGTTGACGGTGGAGAAAGATCGCGCCGTTTTTTGTGTGTCTAAACAATGTTGTTAGCAGTTTAAGTTATGCGGAATGGAGCAATGCTGTTGTTGTCAGCTGAGAAATTAGGTTAGTTTTAGAATGAGTGGTAACACTTTTAAAGAAATACATCAAATCTTGTTTAAGGCGTTTGTTTCTATTGTATAAGATCTTTGCGATTACGTAAAATGTGTGTTCTTTGTGATTTTTATTTGAAAAACAACATTTCAATTGTTGTTTTTGTGAAAACGATGTACAAACTTGTCCACAATTGGTACGCATACCCCAAAAAAAGATAGTAATATCAAAACAATGGAGATTGTTTACTTTTTGTCTTGACAGATGTCAAGATGAGAAATGAGTCACGCTTTTTGACAGCTGTCTGATATATCATTTGACAGCTCTGGTTACTAATAAACGTAGTACAGGCTGACATACGAAGTATGTGAAATAAAATTGATTTTGACATTTGTTTACGTTTGCAGTTTACGTCCACGTAGGATCCGAAAACACTACAATTCTGTATAGAAAGCTGCTACGGCATTCTTATCGAATCGCGCAATCTGAAAATCGTTACTAACTACGATGAGATAATACTGTTTTAACATTCCATCCATTTACATGGTAAAAATGACGTCTTTACTAATTAATATTAATAAAAAAAGAACTGATATAAGTACAGAAACTTTCTCTACTAAGTATGAGTATTCTCTTAGCCAGAAGGTTTTACTTCTAACTAGTAATATGTATTAATCTGGCAAATAAAGCAATAACACAGAAATACTAAAGGCAAATTGCATACCAAAAGGCGCAAATTTGCTTCATCAGCCTGAAAGTATGCAATATGTAGCATCAACGCTTTATAGCAACTTTCTTAACGCTTAAGGTAAACCTTACCAGCTGTCATAAGACTGAGAACCATGAAGACGAGTTTTACAGCAAATTACATACTTTAGGGGCTGGATCAGTTAACTTACTCAAAACAGGAAGACATTGACACGTTGTATTTCCCAAATTTCGTGCTAAATTTCCGGCACGCTGAACAACGCCACAAAATAAGCATTACTTGTTCACATCTCATTACTCTGTTCCAAACACCTTGCCCCAAAAGCGCGAGTAAAGGGTGCGTTAAGCAGAAAAAACAGTTCGAAAACAAATCCGCTCGGTGTCGGATCACAAGCGCCGCTCAAGCGCACACACACGCAAACACTAAATCGACGCACTTTTCTAAATTGCTCTAAACAGTTTTACCTTCAGTGAGGTGACATCCAGGAAGTACACCCCCTGGAAGACGGTGGCCAAGCCACAGGCCACACAAAGCGTTGCCTGCGCCTCTGTGGAACAAATGGATGCCGTTCGATTGACACCCGTGTCGCTCGCGAAAAGGCCGCCGCCGACCGATTTGCCCGCGCGGCTAATTATAAATGCGCATCACCCTTTAAGATCGGGTGACACTAGGCCCGGCGATGTTATCTCGACCGTTCAATGGCATTCCGATCGGGCCGACCCTGGACTGGCCCGGCCGTCCTGAAGTCGGAATTATGACTCAACGCTCAATTGCCACCTGCGAAAGGGAAAGTAGTACGTGTGGTTTGCCGGATGCAGCCAGACCCGTGTCGGCCGGTTGCATAATGTAATGCGCATCCCGCATGCATCGCATCCATCCGGATCGGGGTGCGATGTGTTCCAGGGAGCCATCAGCATCCCGCGCTCCGTGCCAGAACGTGATACAATTATTCCATTATAATGCACCGTTTTGGATCGTGCGGTCGAACGGACCGTCGCACCGTCGCTCGTGTGGGATTAAACTGTCGCTAACGGCTCAATTCAGCGGCGGACAATCCCATTCCCGGGACGATTAATTGAATTAAAATAATAGACCGCCAGGTATCGGCGTAGCGGGCAAATGGTTTGACGTGATGGCATCCCGCGAGATGAATTTCGATGATTATCTGGTGAATACGCTGCGATAGGCACGTTTGTTTGATGTGAGATGAGTCGAAGCATACTGCAGAGTAGAATAAACACATGGAGAAGCTTCCTACTCTGTACTGAGCATGGTTTTTAATTAAATAAGGAAGTTACTAACGGTGTTATTTAGCTATTTTGATGATATTCGCTACTACAAAAGCATCTTAAGAGTATATATAGACACATATACTAAAAAGATTAAAGACACATATACAAATAGGAGACAAAAAATCTTAAACTACACCAAACAACAATATCCTGTCATAAAACATTATGATAATATTACTATCAGACATAATGAAATATTACAAAAAAAAAACTTCAAATTCAACAGAGTGGATGACTCATTAAAAACCGAATATTTCAAACAACAAGATAAAATGGGAACAAATTAATAAAAGCAGCTCTGGAGGAGAAATTTGTGTTTAGTTCGGTCCCCCGTCAAGAGATGGCGCCTCTCCATAAACGCTCGATGCCATTTTTTGTGCGGTTGTTATGGTTACGCGTTTTTTTTTTTAATATTATACTACATAATATTCTATTTTTAATCGTTTGTTAGTTTTTTTTATTTATTTTTAACAAGTTTTGACTTCAATTTGCATTTCATCGTATTTTTATATGAAAATATTGCGGGACGTTCGTTCTATCATTCAAGGTTTACAAAGTTTCTAACTCTGTATTTTAAACCATTTAAAAATTCCTAAATATCAAAAGAAAACTGAAAATTAACTGGGTAAGTGAGGTTATAATCTAACTAAAGAGTCTCCTCCAAACTTACGGCCAGTCTAAGTAATATCTTCAAAGTAAGCTCTCTTTTAAGTAGCAGATAGATGCAGATATTTTGCTAAATTATATATAAAACCCGTTCTTTCCGGCATATAATTAACTAGATCGACACTAGTAGCTAATTAACTAGATCGACACTAGTAGTAGTAGTATTGGCTGTTAAAAAAATCTATAGTCGATGTTTATTATATCTTACTAACATGAACATTCCTAAGCTACTCCCCATCCCGAAAAGTGGGCCACTTCTGCACCCCTTCCATCTCTCCCGCACCTGATTAGGAAGTCAGGGTCACTACGGCGCTCACCCTTCAAGCGCGCCCCTCCTTCACGCGGCCGCCCCCCCCATGTTAAGGGCATACCGCAAACACTGGCCCGGCCCCAAACCCGAGTCCCACTGACCCAATGTCTGTTTGCACAGATGCGTGGGATCGGCGCGGCGAGAAAACAGCTCGGCGCAGAGGGCAGACGCGCGTATGCAAATCCTCCTACCGGGAGAGAAAGAAAAAAACACGCGCGTATGTGCCTGTGTGCGTTTCGATAAAAAACAATAAATATTAATTAATAATCGACCGTGTCCAACATACACGGTGGCTATCATTTTCCACCCGACGGAGCCGGTGGCAAACAAAAAAGCAGCCACAAAGTTGCATGGGAAACCAACCACGCCCGGTGGGTGGTGGGGTGGGGTTTAGTTTTCCGCGCTAAACGCGCATCGAATTTGTCATTGGCCTAGCCACGGCCCAGCCAGCGTAGCAGCAAAAACAGACCCAACCACCGATCGATCGACCCTCCGAAGAAACAAACGGGTTGGTTTAGCAAAGTGGCGGGAAAATTGCCCACCCACTTACCCACCCCCCGTTGAGGTTAATGAGCAGTTTGGCCATAGGGTGACCCATCAAATCATCTCCACTCCCCCCCGGCACCCATCGCCACCGTCACCGAAGGGAAGGGCTACAATCAATCCGTCCGGCCGAAAACGCCACCATGCGTCCGCTTCTTCGCACACACTGGCGCGGGCTTAAAGCTCCCCACCACCACGACGACGGGGTGGCGATAAGCGGCCACTAGAATATGCAGCGGCGTCTCCCGGTCCGGGCGGTTGTATATAAGCGGCGCGCAGAACCACTTCTCGTCAGTCAGTTCTCAAACGCCATCTAAACACCGCTTCAGCTCCTGAGGAAGTGATTCCACGCGTTCTGTGCGCCCAAAGTTGTCACTGGAAAGCCAAAAACCACCAACCAAAACAGCTAAAACTACAATGGCATCGTTCAAAGTTGTAAGTGTTCCTAAGCGTTGCGTGTGTTGTGCGTACTGTGATAAAGATTAAGCGAAAGGAGTTAAATAAGCATTGGTGTCACTTCGGGTTCGTCGCTTACCAAACACCTTAGTGCAGCAATTGCTTTATAGGCAAACACTCTTCAATTTTAATTGTGTTTCTTTTGTGTAATTTTCCCAAAAATTTTGAAAAAGATTTCAAATTAATCCGCAAGTTCGTCGCTTACCGAAGATCAAACAAAGTCTTTTGATTAAGCCCCATAATTCCGGGGTATTTTTTCAATCCTGTATAGTATATAGTAGTCAGAAGTTTGTGTACATAGGCTAAGTTTAACCAAGCACTTCTAATCGATTCGAACCGATTCAGCTACATATAAACTAGTTTTGTCTTGTTAGAAGTTTGTAGATTATAAATGGTTATCGTATAACCTCTAAGGATCATATTTCAAACTATCAAAGCTTTCCCAATGAGGAAAAAAGTAAAGAATTTGAAAAAATATATTCGGGTTCGTCGCTTTCTATTCAATCGATACCACTCATCCAAGTCTATTGTTAAAAACCTTGCACGTGGTAGAAGCAAACCCTGAAACGAATGATTGCAATGCCGATTTCAGACATATTTTGCTGCTAACGTTTGTAAAAACAAGAGATCGGCATTGGGAACATTTTTTTCGATAAGTTTTTGCATTTACAAACGGTTACAACAAAAGACTTCGACGAATGCCTCAAGCTAGATAAAAAGCGACGAACCTAATACGAAAATTTCAGTGCAAATTCCGTACTAAAATTCAGTTGTCATGTAAAACAAATGGAAAATGTAGATTATAGAAATGTAGAATAACGAAAAATGTAGATTATAACGAACGTTCTCTATGTCCCTTGTTCAATTTAGACCGTTTTCTTCGCCCTCGTTGCCCTGTGCGCGATCGTGTCGGCCATCCCTGCCCCGCAGCAGCCGGCAGCAGCCCGGCAGGCGATCGAACCGCGTCCAGTGGCTGCGGCCGGATCGCTCGACGCAGCCGACGAGCTGGAGGCCGGCGCCGACGACAAGGACCTGAAGGGCGCGTCCTCCTTCGGCTACGGATACTACGGCTACCCGGGCTACTACGGATACGGCGGGTACCCCGGATACGCGTACAGCTATGGATGGGGTCGTGAGTTACCGGACACAGTGTCGCTGGCAGGGCGTTATTAATCGTAACCCATCCTTCTCTTTCCGATGTTCTGGCTCCGCAGGCTACCCATACTACCGCTACGGAGGTCTGTACGGAGGCTACTGGTACTAGGCGGCCCGTGCGATCACCGATGACACCCCACAGCCATAACGCAAACCCCGGCATTGATCTGTCTCACCGGAACGCTAAGTTCACATCCGAGCCCTTATCCCTGTCAGCTGTCTTCGCCCCTCTCTTGATACTTCTTCTGAGCCCCTTTACCACAATCTCCCCCCTCAGTCGATCACAAACTTGACTCAAGCCTGTATTTAATAGCAATAGAGCGTACTGTTTGATGTGTTTGTTTTTTTTTTACTATCATAACCGCTTCTGACGTTTCGGTGTCGCTTCATGCGTTCATGCTATACATACAACCGTGTAAACGTTACGTTAATTTATATGGAAAAAAAGTTCAAAAAACCAAAACGCTGCCGTTGGATGTTGGAACGATGAAACGAAAGTGGAAAAAACGCTTTTTTGTACATAATGGTTATCATTTTTCTAATAAAAAAGTGCATAAACAGTAATTGTCTGCAAGTGAGAGTAATCAATTCGATGGAAAATATCACAAAACTACACGCCATCCCAGCTTCTATTCCAGGAAACGCAATTAACCCTAACGGAACTTGGGGCTAATTGTAGCATCCAGTGAGCACCAATTTTCCATCCTAACGGAAAAGGCGCAACCGTTCCGTTCAGAATGCACCCGTAATCTAGATTACGCGGAAACGCCGTTTCACTACAGCAAAAACCGCTCCAATTGGGACTAATTTTCCTAATCATTGTCTAACGCATTGTCTGACGTGCCAGCGTCTGACTAATTGATAGACCCCGGTGCTGCTAATTGTTGCCAAACGAAGTGGGAATGCGCTCACTCCTGGGCGGTAAATATGGCAGCAATTTGCATGACGCTTTGCCGCTCCGAATGCTGGCGTCCGAACAATTTTAACAAACCGTTCGTTGCGTTTTGTTAACTAAGATTCTCTCCCAACCGGCACTTGGAATGTCCGTGCGGATGCGTGGCATGTACATCCGTCTCGTGATGAACTTCCAGCACCGCTTGTACTACCTGCGCCTTAGATAACACCTGACGGAGCGTGTGCGAATGTATGATAAAACCTGCACACGAACACACGCACCCGATCCAGCTGGTACACGTACATCATTTGCATACCACTTTGTTGGACGCATCGGCAGGACCATCCACCGGGTAAACAATTCATTAGCGATTCTCCACCCATATCACCGTCGTCGTCGTCATCGTCACCTCTAGTGGCTGACGGTGTACTAATTAGGCGTCTAATTCGACCGTGTTTAGTGACAAGTGAGCTGCTCCCAACAGGCCACGCTCCATACGGTGCGTTGTGTATTGGGTGGGCTGCTTATAGGGGTGTGCTATTACCTAATGAGAAGGCCGAACGCAGCTGTCCCACTACGCAGGTATGGTGCGGTCAAGTTCAGCTTCGAGAGATCGGTAAACTGCATCCCAAGCACATGATTGAGCGTCTCTTACTGCGGTTGGAAAGAACAATCGCTCATAGAACTTACAGATTAATTTCCTAGACACATAAATGTCATCTTTAACAAACAAGCAGAAGGCCTCCTATCACATGCTGTATTGCTCTGGAATTTCCGATAAATCTCTAACGTTTATTAACTGTTACAGACAACGAAGGAGCGTGATTCTCCTCTCAAATGCAGCTATTGGTCCTCTATATGAACCGTTAGAATCGAAGCGTTTTCTTGCATACAACGGAAGTTGTTACATCTTCCATTCCATAATCACCCTTAAATACAATTCGTTTGCTCTTTTATTGTTTCCCTCTCCTACCTCGACCGCGATTTCACTAATCCTAACGATAATTCTTCCTAGTTCATATGTTCTCGACTAACGGCTTGCTAATCCATTGCTATATTCCGGATAATATAGTTCACTATCTTGCCTACACGTTGCGGTATAAAGTTTGTAAATATAATGTGTTTTCCTCTAAATACCTGTCCCCTCGGCAATGTCCAAACCTTCGTGTGTGTCTGTGTGAAACATGTGTGGTCTCATCTCTCCCGCTCCTTCATCTCTATGCACATTTATACGTTCGTTAAGTTATTGAAATGCGTATAGATTCTAGTGGTTCATACGCCATCTTCCTTCCGATTCCCTTCAACAAATTGCACAACGGCAAATGATAGAAAACAATAGATACGCAACTAACGAACGGAACCTGAAAGTCGCCTCTCTAAACCACCAACTCTTCATTGCATCGCAGGCATTAGGCACAAACGTTTCCGCGTAAAGTCCATCAGAAATACAGTCATCCCGATCACAACAGTCTCGCCTACTAGTTCGATAGTTTTTTTTTTGTGTAAACTTAACGACGACAAATCTTACAAACAAGTAACGCGCACAACACACGCGGGAGTGATTGTTTTGATTGTTCCGAATAACCAATTGCACTTCTTAAAGGTAGTGGTTCCGTTTACGTTGTATGTGTATGTGTTTCACCACGAGCTCAGTCGCACAGCGTCTGCCATCAAATCAACAACTTCAACAACGAGTTCCAAACGTGTAACAATCTTAACTTAGTTCCAATGCAACCAAACATGAGTAGACGTACTTCGCTAATAGGATCGTTTCGTTTCGTGTAAGTAACTAGGCAACTAATGTACTACAGCGTGTACTTAAATCTTGGTAACCAAACCGTCCAGATTCAGCTCGGGCGGTACGTCAATCTCCTCGAGATTGATTTCGCTGTACTTGAACAGCACCACCAGCGGGCTGACAAGCTCCTCGTCCATCATGTACGTGTCGGATTCGCGCTGCTCCGAGCGCAGGCCCAGCTGCTGCGTTAGCTTCTCGATGAACGCGGGCTTGATCTGGTTCTCGCAGTCATCGGTCTTGTAGGATTTGATGATCTGTGCAAATGAAACAGCGCAACCGATTAGTATTGTATCAATGTGTTCTTCTGCAAGCAAGCCCACATACCTTCAGCACCTGCGCCGTCGACAGAGCCGTGCTCAGCTCGAGCAGCGTATGGACGTCCTCCTCTGTCTTGCGCGCCTGCAGTATCGACGAGATCTGGTTCAGCGGCAGGAACGGTTGCATCACATCCGGGCTCATCTTCATCGTGCGCACCCAGCCCTCCAGGCAGCCCATGTTGTACCGCAGCTTCATGCCCGTCTTCCACATGCACAGATCGCCGCGCAGCATCAGATTGTTCACCGACACGGCGCAGATGTAGTACATCAGCTGCTTGAAGATCTGCTCGATGTAGCAACCCTCCAGCCCGAAGCTGCCAAGGTGGCTGTTCAGACAGTCCAGCTGCTGGACGAGCAGTTCCGGCTCGGAACGGCCGCCCTGCTCGGGCGACACGTCCAGCGACATCGTCCGGCGGCTCTTGCCACGGGCCGTCTCGTCGTGGTGCAGTATCGCCGGCACGATGTACTGCTTCAGGTTCTCCTGCATCTGCCGGATCAGTACGCCGTGCATGGAGATGATTGTCTCGTGAATAACCTGCCGGTATTCGGCCAGATCGAAGTTCTTCAGCTGCTGCGCGTTCTGCCCGTCCGTGTTGTACTTCATGTAGTCTTTGTAGCCACCGAACTGCTTCATCAGGTTGTGGAGACTGTCGAAAGAGAGCGTTCTTACAGTGCTTGTCTCTGCTGCGCTACTACAACGATGCAATTACTTACGTGAGCGTATTTGCGAGCCACATCACGCGCACCTCCACCGAGTTTGGCCCACGGTAGAGTCGCTTGATCATCTGGACGAAGCGCGTCAGCAGCGACCGCACCAGCTGATCCATGTTGACTAGATCCGTGTAACGGATACACATGAACACCACGTACGCCGGCAAACTCGGTGCCAGCGTCACCGCAAGTCGCGGCTTCAGGTCCGTCACCAGCCGCTGCATGATCTTGCTCTCATCCTCCTGCCGGTACTTCAGAATGCCCTGGGACGATTGCGTCTGCTTCTTCACCACCGCCACCATACTGTGGAACTCGTCGTTCATCAGAATCGAATCGTTCAGCCCGTGGTCGCGCAACCGGTTCGACAGGATGTTGTTCTTCTTCAGCAGCTCGTTGTTTTTCGCGAGCAGCTCATTCAGCTGCTCCTGCAACGCCACGTACGCTGCCGTCGACTTCTGCAGCTCGTGCCGCAGGTACTGCTCGTTCTGCCGCAACGTTTCTACGCTTACCTCCTCGCCGACCTGCTCGACACGCTGCTGCAGAATCGACTGCAGCTCCCCGTTCTCCGTCTTCAGCCCGTCTATGATGCGACTGTTCTCGACCAGCGTCTCGTTGTTCGCGTCCGTGATAGCCCGCAGCTCCGACTCGAGCTGTCGGTTGACCAGCTTCTGCGCCTGGAACGCTTCCATCAGCTCGCCCTCGTCGTGTATCCGTAGGCTCGTCTCACCGTTCGCGTTCGTTTGGCCGAGCGAACGCAACGATTGACTCTGCTGCGCGAGCACCGCCTTCAGGGAGATGCATTCCTCGCGTCGCCGCTTCAGCTCCTCCTGCAGCGCACCGTACTGGGCGTCCATTTCGCGCGACTCAACGCCGCGTTTGATACTGTTGCGCAGGAGATTGTAGTCCTGGCGAAGCTTCTCGTTCTCGACCTCCAATTCCGAGGCACGGATCGAGTCTTCCGTGCTGAATGTGGACGACTTCTTAAGCCGTGCGAGCTCTTTGCGGAGCTGGTCGCTCTTAGACTTCTCCTCCTCGAACAGCTTACGCATACGCAGGATGATGGCCGTCTGGTCTTTCTCGGGCGAGTCACCTACAGTCGAATCCGCAGGGTCTAAAATAATAAAACATCACGTTAGATTAAGATAATTCCTAATAAGGCGAGTTTTGAAAAGGTGTATTAGTGAAATTAATAGCGTTAGTTAGTAAAATATATTAGTTTTTGAATTGCTGCTAGTGTAGTTATGCGTGTGAAAGATAGTTAGTTTTTAAAAGATTAATGCAAGTTGACATTAGTAATAAAGTTAGTATACTGACAGATTTTTATATTGGATTGATCTTTGAAATTCATATTGCCATGTACCTTTCTAATACATTAGTCGATCCCATTCACACCTACCAATTACTTGATCAATATATCTTTCTCATCTCCATCCCCATTGGTGCACTAAGAGTGAAAGTAGTGCTCTTAAGAGTTATGTCAGTGCCTTGCAACTAGTTGAGATTAGTTGTGATTAGTGATAAACGCTCCAAAAGCATGCCACTCGGCACACATCTCCTACCTATCATCAGCGCACTTGCATCCGGCGGTGTTCGGTATGTCCGGTCGTAATCAACGAAAGGATGCCGCTTCTCGCCCTTGCGCTCACCGTGACTAGCGACAATTGTACTACTAACGCTATAATTACTACTAACAGAACCACTGCCGCCGCGCGGAGCCCCCCGAGGAAGGCTCCCGCCGCTTGCGACACTGCCGACATCACCTTCGTACGGATGGGGCGAGGCTCGCCGTATGTCCAGCGTGTTCCGCCCGGACGTGTAGCCGTAGTCCTCCTCGTTCGTGCTGGACGCATTGCTGACGGACCGGGAATGAGTTTTCAGCTCATGCGAGTCCGACATAATGCGCTGCAGCCGACGAACCTCCTGGCGGAGGGCGGAGTTTTCACTCTCCAGCGCGTCCTTATCCTTCACGGTGCGCTGGTAGGCGGCGTGGATCTCTTCCGTGTCGGCCTGGGACACTAGCCGCGCCCGTTCGATCTGCGTGACGGCGGTGATTTCCGACACCTCCCGGCGCACTTTCGTGAGCTCCTGCTCGAACGCCTCCCGCTCACGCGTCCGGTCTTCCTCCTCACGCTGTTTCTCCTCCAGCAGTTGCATCTTTTCGTCCCGCTCGCTCTCGAGCTGCCGGATGGAGAGTATCAGATTCTCGTCCTTCTGGACCAGCTGCAGCTGGAGGAGCTTCAGCTCGTTCTCCAGCCGCCTCATGCCCTCGAGCTTCTGGCGCATTTCCACCACCTCGGCGTTCTGTTTCTTCAGCGTGGCGTTCTCCTTCGACAGCACGTCCTGCCGCTGCTGCAGCTCGATGATCTTGTTCTCCAGACCCTTGTACATCTTCTGGATGTGGGCGACGGTACGGGCTTCGGCCTTCAGCCGCTTGAACGCACGCCGCGCCAGAAACCGACGGATGGCGGCCTGACACTTGATGATGTTGGCCAACCGCGCCCGGTACCGGCGCCGTGCCAGGTAACCGCGGCAGAAGCGTTGAATCTGCGTGGCCTTGTAGTTGTCCAGCACCTCACGGAACTTGCGCCGCGCCATGAACGCACGGGCGCGCGTTTGCAGACCCAACACGGTCGTACGAATACGGACGTACTTTTTGCGCTGCAGCCAACCGCGCGTGTAGCGTTGGATGATGATAGCGGCCCGTGTCTTCCGTAGGTTATCCGCGCGTCTACAAGAAATTACGTATTGTTATATCATTTTCACAGGAAACAGAACAAAACTCGATACGTACTTCCTTGCCAGCAAGCCACGGGCGTGCCGCTGCAACCCAAGCGCCGTCTGCTTCAACCGCAGATATCGCTTCCGGCAGATAAACCGCCGGATCAGCGACTGCACCACGATGATGTGCTTCTTGCGCGTATCGCTCCGGACCTGCTCCAGGTACGCCACCTGACCAGCGCGGAAGAAGATCTGCGTGTTGCCCAGCCTGTACTTGTCCGGATCGTGCAGCCAGTTGCGCACTATGTTCGTGCAGGTCGCCTTCACGTGCCAGTCGACGATCTGCATCCGTTTGCACAGCAACCGGTAGCGATCGTAGAAGTCTTCGTACTTCCAGCGCGACGGGAACCCGGCGGCGGATATGCGTACCGTTTCCAGCACACCGCAGGCGCGCAGCTGTTGCACGATCTTCGGCGCTTCCCACTTGAACGGTGCCTTGTCATCGTTGGGCTGGAAGGGATTAAGGGGTAGCAGCATTGTTGGTAGTGGTGGTGGTTTTAGCGAAGTTCGCCCCACGATCGCCTACCTTAATACAGCGCACGTAGTGTGGTGTCGTGTTGTGTAGCGTCGTTATCAGCTGAGTCAAACTCTCGCGGAACTGCGAACCGAC
>KZ069461.1:0-11407 GCA_002091845.1 Anopheles cracens
GCCACAAAACTTCGGAAGTGGAGCAGGTGAAAGGTGAAGGAGAAGCGTTTTAGCAGCGTTTGGAATAGATTTAAACGGCAATAACGAGGCGTGGATGTTGATGTTAAAGTATTTCGATTAATTAACGCAAGTATTTCAAACTGTGTCGTGAAAGGATCTAACTTTGTGTTGAAATATAGTATAAAGCTAATGTTAAAGCCTTGCCGAACCGACCGGTAGAGGTATAAAATGTCGTCTCCTAGAGTCACCTTTTGTGTTCCGAGTCTTTTCATGCACCGTCCCTCGGGTCACCAGGAACAAGCCTTACCCAGCCATAAACCGTCCAGTATTACATCCTTTTTTTCGGATCATCGACAATCACTTGGCCGGCTTCTCGGGCATTGCCGGCGCTATTGTTGTGGCGGCAGTTTTGTGTAACGCTGCCTGCATTTTACGATGCAATCGAGCGGCTGGCCAATAAGAGGCCTGGACACTGAAGAGCACACATGCCCCGGGAAGTATCGTGCTGGAGACGGAAATGGCCAATAAATTTCTTCCCGCAAAATTATTACGTGAAAACAGTGATAAGAGAAGTACGGCCGAGAAAGATGTGTTTTTCTATTCACCTTAGTGGACCTTCTTTACTTCAGTTTTGATGTTCTTGTCTTTCCAAAAAAGGCCGTGCACGTGGTTTGCTAATTTTGTAAACATTCAACGTAAAGTCACATGCATGAGTCAGTAAATGCTTAAGCTAACAGGGCATTTTCTTTATAGCCTTCGAGCTTTAATATGTGACGGTCGTAAACATAAATTGTGCACACTGGAGCGATGGGCAGTGCGCTGGAGGATGAGGCCATTCATAGCAGAGCTCGTGAATGGTCAATGTTCAGAAGCGTTCACATAAGTGACCGTAGACTGTTTCTCTTTGTCCACGAAATGCGTCCTACTGAGTAAGAGAAATAACTTGAGGCATTTCCTTTTTTTGTGTAACAATGTGTTCAAGTTCGTTGAAGGGATATGTAAAAAAAACTCTTCAAATTATTAAGATCTTCATCAAACTTTTTTTTCTTCTGAATCGTTCTTCTTAATCTCTTCGACATCTGTCAGCATAATTCATAATTTAGGAGTTTCCTCAACAAGCTCGAGTCAATTGCTTCCTAGTGTGGAAAACTTTTTCCTGTGTAGGAATGTTTGCGCTCTACCCCTTTTTTCCCAACAGCCTGGTTTCCCACTCTCCCGCAAACGATTTAATCTCTTCCTATTGTTTGTTCAATCCCTTGCTCACATGAACGGCAAAAGTGGAGTGGTTATTAAATAAAGTTTGGTTATTAAATCTTTTAAATAAACACCGCGTGTGCTTGATACTGCCGAGGGCTTGGCGCTTATTATGGAACGCTTTTCGCTGTGATTCGGAAAGGTTTCTAACCTACAAAACATGCCCTATGTGCAAAATTTCGAATATAATAAAAAAGTATCTAAATACCTTAATCATAGCGTCAATAGCGAGCCAATATCACAGCTACGAAATCCCGACCATTGTCATACTTCATAAAGCGACTACTTGCCGGATGATGCAGGTGCACCGGATATTGCTTGAAGCCTCTCATAACTCACGACCCAACGCTAATCTCAACTCTGCCCCGCGATTATTTGCAAACGATAGTCGGCCGAGTGCGAACGCAGCCCCAACAGCGCAATGCGCAATGCAGAGTGTCCATTTAACGTTTGAAGCGCTACACGTTGAATGCGTCTGTGACCCGTGCTCTATAAATAAGTCGTTTGAAGTCCGGTCTGGCGATAAGCTTAAGCCAGTTTTGATTCTAAAAGAGCTAAAACATGGGCTAAACATTGGGATGAATATTTCCGCTCGGAATTGTGTTTGAAGCACCTGTTTTTTTTTGCACATTCAGCTCCTACTGCTGCTACTTTTCCATCCCGTACACATATTTGCATAGCCACTCAGACGTTCGTTCTGGCTCTTTGCAGCGACGTTTTGATCGCAAGTCGCAAACGGAAGAGAACCCCGTTCTGAAGAGGTGGTTCGTACGCGTGGCGGTGGCTCATTTCGAAGGTAAACGGAATTAAAATTTCATGGAAAATTATTTCTAGTTTCCTCGATTACAGCTACCCTCGGGGCAATCGTCGGAGTCGGGACGAACGTTTAAATGAGCCTGAGCGATCTTGGTGACGGTGTTGGAGATGAATTCTTATCGCAGGATCTCGGTGGAGCATCACTCGCAACACCTTTCGGTGGCAACCGTTTCCTGGCAATATGTAGCAGTATGCAACTGCCTGGAGCTAGGGTATTATAGTGAAGTCAAATAGAAATATAAAATTATGCAACATTTCTTTTTCAACTCCTGTGTTCATTTTTTCCACAGATATCATTAGCGTTAGCCAATTTCCATAAATTCCACACTGCTCTGGGTACGCGACGATGGCAAACACCGGAACCAGTCGTTGATATGGTAACATTTTTCGATAACGATAATGATACAGAGGCATTTTGTTTCCAATTTACTCTACCGAACACGGTGCGGATCGGTTGGTTGCCATGGAAACGGACTTCGCACCCGCCCGTTGCTCGGCATAACTTTGCGATTTCGGTTCAGTGGACCGTTTTTGCCACTGATAACTGGCGTGTTATTACCGGATAATCACAATGTCTGGCGCTGTAAGCTGGGCTGCTGCTGCGTGTAAAACATGTGCCCTGTTGCTGCTGTTTAATTATAGTTTCAACACAATTTTGATAATGAATTTGCTTCGGGATGCTAATTTGGACGCTGTGATAAACAACTCTGGAATCTGTTTCAAATTTTTCCAACGTCTGAGGAACCTTTCGGTACCAAACGTTGTGAACTTATGGGGCCACAAAAAAGGCACCAGCACGTTTTTGGGCTTTACGAATCCATTTGCCACAATGTACCTTCCACAATAATTAAAATGATTTTCTCAATCATTTTCGTTTGTAGCGCTTTTTGCCGAGTTTGCACGCAACTCGGCAACACTGGAAGCTTCCTGTCCCACTGCTCGGCGGCGCACTCCCGAATCCCGCCAACGAATTGTAAGCGTAATGCAACGTGTAAGCATTCAACAGCGCATTCGCTCCGCTCCGGCCACTGCTTCCACGTCCACAGGCCGCCTCATAATTGTGTCGCTGATGAAATTTTGTATAAATTTTAATTGGATTCCAACCCAGCCCATCTCTCTCTCCCGATCACGCGTCGAGTGGCGTGAGCGATGATGATGATGAATTTATTCATTCCAGCCGAGAAAACTTATCGCACCAACACCAACCGACCGAGGGTGACAAAAACGGCGACGGCGAGCAAGAAAAGTGCGAACCGATGCGCGAACACGGCAGCGCTCATAATGCGTTTCATATCGCTGCATTTGGTGGGCCCATGGAGCCCGTCCCGCCCCGAGCAACAAATTAAAAGTGACACTCAAACCAATTGTTAGCGACCATCCGGCACGGGCTGTGGGCTCGGAGGCGGTTGCCATGGGCTGGGATGTGGGGAGGGAAAGTTGCAACAAAAATCTTCCAACTTGTTAAAAAGTTATGCTCCCGTGGATGGAAAATTTGACCGGCTCGTTTGGCGCGAGCTGAAGCCATGGAGCATGGAGCAACAGCAGGGCAAGAAAGTATTTGTTCTAGCGAAGGTGCCTTTTGGTCTGAAATGTAGCAATAAACTGTTTCTCTGATGAAGTTACTTTTATAAAAAAAAAAAACAAAGTTTGTTACAAAGTCTATTATGCTTAACAACAAGGAGTAATCATGCTAGACTAAGAACTTCTCAATTATCAAGAAGTGTAGAATTGTATCACAACCTATGGAGAGTTACAGGAAGTCATGTACAATACAATACTACGTTTCGAGCCAATTCTTAACCATGCCTGTGTTGAGTTGGATCTCCGTCTGATGTCTCCGGATTTCGTACTTTACGTACGAAAAGTATTCCAAATCAACCTGATAAAGTGAAGGGTGTAATATAGCATCAAATTCCTGGATAAACCAGTTGGTTCTAGTAGACACATCTTGCTTACCTTTGAAAACATCTTATGTTACAAATTCAATTCCAAACCCTGCTCCAGTTGCGTTCCAATATGGCGTATGAACTTGTGCCTCAAAGTCAACCATCTTGACACATGCCCTCCATCCATCATGCAAGTGTCGATGAATGTACACAAATTTTCTTAAACAGAATTCAATTTCCCCGGCGCACAAAATGCGCCGCCACTTCATGCAAACTCAATTGCAGCGGGTAATTTAAAAGGTAATTCGGGTGAAAGTGCATTAACGGCTCGATAGGGAGTAGTGAGTGTCTACGGGCATCACGGGCGCAATGTCAGTAGCACCGTAAGCGATGTCCCTGAGGGTGATTCGAACGCTTTCTTCTCGGGAGCGCCTTATGCCGTGTCTCCCTACGTAGCCAACACAAAACGAAGCATATAAAAATGTCTCCCAGGAGCATTGATTTAAAATCGAGAGCACTGTGTGTAAGACACCGGCAACGGCTGCCCGGGGGTAAATTCCAACCCAGCCCATCTCTCTCTCCCGATCACGCGTCGAGTGGCGTGAGCGATGATGATGATGAATTTATTCATTCCAGCCGGGAAAACTTATCGCACCAACACCAACCGACCGTGGGTGACAAAAACGGCGACGGCGAGCAAGAAAAGTGCGAACCGATGCGCGAACACGGCAGCGCTCATAATGCGTTTCATATCGCTGCATTTGGTGGGCCCATGGAGCCCGTCCCGCCCCGAGCAACAAATTAAAAGTGACACTCAAACCAATTGTTAGCGACCATCCGGCACGGGCTGCTGGCTCGGCGGCGGTTGCCATGGGCTGGGATGTGGGGAGGGAAAGTTGCAACAAAAATCTTCCAACTTGTTAAAAAGTTATGCTCCCGTGGATGGAAAATTTGACCGGCTCGTTTGGCGCGAGCTGAAGCCATGGAGCATGGAGCAACAGCAGGGCAAGAAAGTATTTGTTCTAGCGAAGGTGCCTTTTGGTCTGAAATGTAGCAATAAATTGTTTCTCTGATGAAGTTACTTTTATAAAAAAAAAAAACAAAGTTTGTTACAAAGTCTATTATGCTTAACAACAAGGAGTAATCATGGTAGACTAAGGACTTCTAAATTATCAAGAAGTGTAGAATTGTATCATAACCTATGGAGAGTCACAGGAAGTCATGTACAATACAATACTACGTTTCGAGCCAATTCTTAACCATGCCTGTGAGCTTCCGATTGAAATTTAATAGCAAACCATCTTCTCTCCCAGCCTCAACGCGGGAGTCGAAAGGAAATATAAACCGGCGGTGAAATGAATTTCTCCGATTGTCCGTGTCTTCGGTTACGAGTTGCGCTTTCGTTGCTTGTTGCGATGAACAGGTGAAGTTTGTTTGATCTTTACGGATCGTTCACTGGCTGAGGTTGCCAATCTGGCGGAGCCGTGCACGTGACCTAGAGCGTGTTTGTTGTTTTATGATGTTTCTTGTGCAAGAGATTGTTTGAAGAAACCAGAATCAAATTTGTATTTGTTTTGTAGTATTATTTACAGAACAGACTTACTTTTGAAGAAATGATGTCCATTTCGATCTCTTTCGAATATTTTTTTATTTATCTGGCTATTCTAATCCATTTTCTTATAAACAAAGCGCAACATTCATTAAGCATATTCGGCTCCTTTCTCGTTTACAATATTCCAATAAAGAATGTCGGATTCGGAATGCCACCGAGAGCACAGGGTTTGCTGACCATCGCTACTTTATTCCGAATTGACTTCCGGGCAATTTACGGTTTGACAAGGGTTCCCGGGATCCCGGGAAAGGTCGGCTCGTACAAGCCGCCCCGGGGTGACCCTTACGTGTGTGTGTGTCTCAAGTTGTGCGCAAATGTATTTTATTGTGCCTATTTTCCCCGTGTCTTTTTTTTCCTCCTCACCGAGATGTGATGACTTTTGGTCGGATGGTTAGAAGGAACTGGGGAGTTTTTACCCGTCTTCTCTCCCGTCCGGTTTGTTTTCGGTAAACCTTTCACAGGAACACATGTCGCCTGTCAGGCGCAAAGTTGTTCTAGTTTGTTTTTTTTTACATTAAACACAATCATGTTCATATTAATTATTTGTATTGTGCCACGTTTTGCGTTCGAATTCAGCACCAGGCTCCTTTGAAGTGGTAACACGAACCTGTTGCCAGCGATGCGTAAAAAAACCACCTCCACAGCAAGCGAAAGCGAAATCTGTTCGCATGAACTCGAATGTAAGTGTTTCCGGTAATTGGTACGATTCGAGCTGGTGGTACAACACGCATACACACACCCACACACCGGAACAAAGAATCCAACAGCAGCAACATACAACCGGAGCGTTTCTTTCGAATCGTCACCGAACGAAGTTGGCATGGAGCGCACCCAGCCACCCCCGGTGTTGCCAGGTTACGACCACGCCACGCTACAGCGCTCTGCGTCGGTTTTGATTCTTTCTTCTTCTTTTCCATCCATCATGCAAGTGTCGATGAATGTACACAAATTTTCTTAAACAGAATTCAATTTCCCCGGCGCACAAAATGCGCCACCACTTCATGCAAACTCAATTGCAGCGGGTAATTTGAAAGGTAATTCGGGTGAAAGTGCATTAACGGCTCGATAGGGAGTGGTGAGTGTCTACGGGCATCACGGGCGCACTGTCAGTAGCACCGTAAGCGATGTCCCTGAGGGTGTTTCGAACGCTTTCTTCTCGGGAGTGCCTTATGCCGTGTCTCCCTACGTAGCCAACACAAAACGAAGCATATAAAAATGTCTCCCAGGAGCATTGATTTAAAATCGAGAGCACTGTGTGTAAGACACCGGCAACGGCTGCCCGGGGGTAAATTATTGGTTTCCAGTGCGCCGCCGTGTGTAGCACACGTTCGCAACATCTGATTGACACCGGGCAGCCTGCACCGAACGGAATCGATTTGTCACCCCTTGTCGTGTGGCTATCGTGTCCCCTTTGTCCCGTGTGTGTGTGTCCCGGCCACCATCATTGGGAGGGATTTGCGCCCGGGATTTGTTCCTCATCTCGAGTCCTTATCCCCTGCGCAACCAAGGTGCCCGTAATGGAGTGCGACACGTGGTATTCACACACTTGCGTGTTATTACGCATGAGATATGGAAAGCTGCACTTTCTCGATGGGTGTGTAATCCCCCGGCAGTGTCCCGGAGTGTCGAATTTCTTCGCCGAGGTGCGTTAAATGCTTATCGATTTCTGTCACCCTTGTTACGGATGCTGCTGCGTTTGACCAGCAGCAGCCTTGGGGGATTAGTGAGTTTGATTGCCTCGGGCTGGGGACGAGTGGATTTGGCAGAAGAAAGTATACCGTTTCGCTCACGTTCCGGTGAGTTAATCATGTGGCAACGGTTTGGAACCTTTTGTTTATACTCAAGAACACATTAAACACAATCATGTTCATATTAATTATTTGTATTGTGCCACGTTTTGCGTTCGAATTCAGCACCAGGCTCCTTTGAAGTGGTAACACGAACCTGTTGCCAGCGATGCGTAAAAAAACCACCTCCACAGCAAGAAAGCGAAATCTGTTCGCATGAACTCGAATGTAAGTGTTTCCGGTAATTGGCACGATTCGAGCTGGTGGTACAACACGCATACACACACACACTTACACACCGGAACAAAGAATCCAACAGCAGCAACATACAACCGGAGCGTTTCTTTCGAATCGTCACCGAACGAAGTTGGCATGGAGCGCACCCAGCCACCCCCGGTGTTGCCAGGTTACGACCACGCCACGCTACAGCGCTCTGCGTCGGTTTTGATTCTTTCTTCTTCTTTGATTTTGCACCGTGCCCACCCGCCCAGCTTGAAGTGGAAACGAACGAACGCGTACGACATTTAATTTGCAACGCTTAGTCAGCTTCCGATTGAAATTTAATAGCAAACCATCTTCTCTCCCAGCCTCAACGCGGGAGTCGAAAGGAAATATAAACCGGCGGTGAAATGAATTTCTCCGATTGTCCGTGTCTTCGGTTACGAGTTGCGCTTTCGTTGCTTGTTGCGATGAACAGGTGAAGTTTGTTTGATCTTTAAGGATCGTTCACTGGCTGAGGTTGCCATTCTGGCGAAGCCGTGCACGTGACCTAGAGCGTGTTTGTTGTTTTATGATGTTTCTTGTGCAAGAGATTGTTTGAAGAAACCAGAATCAAATTTGTATTTGTTTTGTAGTATTATTTACAGAACAGACTTACTTTTGAAGAAATGATGTCCATTTCGATCTCTTTCGAATATTTTTTTATTTATCTGGCTATTCTAATCCATTTTCTTATAAACAAAGCGCAACATTCATTAAGCATATTCGGCTCCTTTCTCGTTTACAATATTCCAATAAAGAATGCCGGATTTGGAATGCCACCGAGAGCACAGGGTTTGCTGACCATCGCTACTTTATTCCGAATTGACTTCCGGGCAATTTACGGTTTGACAAGGGTTCCCGGGATCCCGGGAAAGGTCGGTTCGTACAAGCCGCCCCGGGGTGACCCTTACGTGTGTGTGTGTCTCAAGTTGTGCGCAAATGTATTTTATTGTGCCTATTTTCCCCGTGTCTTTTTTTTCCTCCTCACCGAGATGTGATGACTTTTGGTCGGATGGTTAGAAGGAACTGGGGAGTTTTTACCCGTCTTCTCTCCCGTCCGGTTTGTTTTCGGTAAACCTTTCACAGGAACACATGTCGCCTGTCAGGCGCAAAGTTGTTCTAGTTTGTTTTTTTTGCTGCTGCTCGCTGCCAGTTCCGCTCAATTGATTTTGTCGCCAATTTAAGTTAATGTGTGACCTCGGCTGATGTGTGGGACAGTGGGGAGATAGAAATTACTTTCCGATCTATCGGCGAAATCCGGCAGTAAGATAGGAGATTACGAGTATTCATGAGCGTATTGCGGGGTGAATCATTTCACATTAGGAAGGTCCCTTTTGGGTACTATGGATGGACATTGAACGTGAAGTTTGGTCTTTTAGAATGAAGTTATACAGATTATTCATCGAAATATTACTTTGTTGAATTGAAGTCTTCATTTAAGTGTCCAACAAAATCCATAATATCCACTTTCACTCAATAGCTAAATAACCCTTGAGAGCCAAACACTTTTCTGGCTTAAACATAGAAAAGATGAGAGAAAAAACCTGATAGAATCCACATTATGTTCCGATCGGTCCTAACTCAACCAGATCAATAGTACCGGCAGGTATCATACTATCAATAAGCAATAAACTAGACTCTTTATCGTGGCAGGTTCCCTCGAGCTTGACACTTGGCTCCGACGAAATCCGGCAGTAAGATAGGAGATTACGAGTATTCATGAGCGCATTGCGGGGTGAATCATTTCACATTACGAAGGTCCCTTTTGGGTACTATGGATGGACATTGAACGTGAAGTTTGGTCTTTTAGAATGAAGTTATACAGATTATTCATCGAAATATTACTTTGTTGAATTGAAGTCTTCATTTAAGTGTCCAACAAAATCCATAATATCCACTTTCACTCAATAGCTAAATAACCCTTGAGAGCCAAACACTTTTCTGGCTTAAACATAGAAAAGATGAGAGAAAAAACCTGATAGAATCCACATTATGTTCCGATCGGTCCTAACTCAACCAGATCAATAGTACCGGCAGGTATCATACTATCAATAAGCAATAAACTAGACTCTTTATCGTGGCAGGTTCCCTCGAGCTTGACACTTGGCTCCGTGACGTGAAAAAATCAATCAAAAGTCGAGTCGTTCCAAACGACCGTTGAGCACGCAATCGTTGTTTTTCGTTATGTTTTTTTTCCCCAACGGCTAAGATTAATAGCACGTTTTTCTGCCTAGCTCTGCCAAGCAAACCCATGAACTTGAACCATTCCCGGGGAAATGGGGAAAAAAAACACAAAGTTTAAGCATGTGGCGAAACAAGCACCCCGGCCTCTAACAACTCATTCACATTATTGGTCCTTTGTCACGTTTTTCCGGCTTAAATATAGAAAGAAATGAGAGAAAAAACCTGATAGAATCCACATTATGTTCCGATCGGTCCTAACTCAACCAGATCAATAGTGCCGGCAGGTATCATACTATCAATAAGCAATAAACTAGACTCTTTATCGTGGCAGGTTCCCTCGAGCTTGACACTTGGCTCCGTGACGTGAAAAAATCAATCAAAAGTCGAGTCGTTCCAAACGACCGTTGAGCACGCAATCGTTGTTTTTCGTTATGTTTTTTCCCCCAACGGCCAAGATTAATAGCACCTTTTTTCTGCCTAGCTCTGCCAAGCAAACCCATGAACTTGAACCATTCCCGGGGAAATGGGGAAAAAAAACACAAAGTTTAAGCATGTGGCGAAACAAGCACCCCGGCCTCTAACAACTCATTCACATTATTGGTCCTTTGTCACGCCCTTTAACACCGTCACGCGGTAGGTTCCTCGGGAAGGCGTGTTTCACGTGGAATGCGATGAAAAAGGCGCGCTTTCAACGTCCGTGATTTACCTCAAATAATTACTTTAATGACTCAATTTAATGGTTCCTGCGGGACACACCGACAATGCATTCATCAGGCTTGGTGCATTTTTGTACCCTTTGAAAGAGACCCCCAACGGCCAAGATTAATAGCACCTTTTTTCTGCCTAGCTCTGCCAAGCAAACCCATGAACTTGAACCATTCCCGGAGAAATGGGGGAAAAAACACAAAGTTTAAGCATGTGGCGAAACAAGCACCCCGGCCTCTAACAACTCATTCACATTATTGGTCCTTTGTCACGCCCTTTAACACCGTCACGCGGTAGGTTCCTCGGGAAGGCGTGTTTCACATGGAATGCGATGAAAAAGGCGCACTTTCAACGTCCGTGATTTACCTCAAATAATTACTTTAATGACTCAATTTAATGGTTCCTGCGGGACACACCGACAATGCATTCATCAGGCTTGGTGCATTTTTGTACCCTTTGAAAGAGACGAACGGTATTGAAAAATGATTTTTTTGCTCATAAAAACCATCACCATAGAGTAACATGAAATAGAGGTGCATAGTGTTGGGCAAGTTTTAAAAGAGTATAATTCTTATTTCAATCCATTCCACTATAGAAAAGTTCCCAATGCGTAGTTAGATTCCTGCCTCAGAAAGCCTCAGAAACTTCCTCAACGCCAAAACCAATGCATCAAATTCTCTCACCGAATATTCGTGTCCAAAACTATTCCCTGCGCATTTCAATATCCGCAAGGCAGTGGGGAACTCTTCCCTCGCAGACGGATGGAATGCGATGAAAAAGGCGCACTTTCAACGTCCGTGATTTACCTCAAATAATTACTTTAATGACTCAATTTAATGGTTCCTGCGGGACACACCGACAATGCATTCATCAGGCTTGGTGCATTTTTGTACCCTTTGAAA
>KZ069461.1:26673-44127 GCA_002091845.1 Anopheles cracens
AAGCACTTAACGTATGCCGCAAGCCACAGGATAACATCGCATTTACGTTTCGAACATCAGGACGCACCGAACAACAAAAAAAAACAAACCCAAAACCTGAGCCTAAGTGCGGCCCGTTTGCGTGTCGACCCATCGGACAGATTAAAAGTACTTGGAGTTTATTGGGTTTTAGGGCAGTGTTTAGTTCCTGTGCGCGTTGAATAGATCGTTCAATAATATTCGCTCTTTTCAACGTATCTTTAATGCCCAAAACAGCTTGAAATGTATCTTCAAACCATTCTTGGAGTAAAATGATAAAGTATTGTCATGACCGAGTTATGGACATCCTTTTACGTTCCAAAACGACACAAAACACTCTGCCCCGAAACAATTTGGAGATAATTTTATCGCCCCAGCTCTACTGGGGCGTATAATGAGCGGAAGTTTTCCGACACCTTCCCTAACGCTAACGAGGTGCGTAAAATTCGCGTGAAAAGGAAACGGCAAGAACCGTTTACGATCTGTAAACTTTGCGCTTGTTGAAAGTGCCGCCAGGCGACAGTTGAAGAAAAATGAACATTACAGCCGTAAAAGGGGAGACAACACATTACGCTTGATAATAATTGTCGTTTTTTCACGTTCGCTTTGAAAATGAGCCGAAAGCATCACTTTGATTGGTTCACTGGGAAGCGCAGATATCGCGCCTTTAAACCATCTTTATCACGGGCATCCCAGCGTCGTAAATAACTCCACAGCGCCGAACATAAGCTGCATGGAAATGGCTCTATTAAACAATCCTATCGCAACTTCGCGCCTATTCGTGAGTCTCAATTTTCTTAAAAGCCACTTCACGCTCGCACACACATACGCGCGCCTCCAATCGTTATCGATTTCCCATAACGACCACGCGCCGTCACCGTAGCCGTCGTCGCCATGTGTGTAACTAGCGTAAACACTTTCATATTTTATGGCCATTTGTCGGCGGCCGAGGCACGCGAACCGAGTGATGCGTGAGCTGTTAACACAAATCGCCACCAGAAATGGGCTTCGCTGCAGATCTGTAAAACCCGAGCGACGGGCCTCCGGGCCCTTGCCATATCCTTTATGATTATGCACTGCAGTGGCTCTCGCCATGGTGATATGGGCGGGCGTGCGTGCCTGCCTGTACACATTTCCCCAATCCGGGTTCGGATCGGATATCTCGCAGGGTTGTGTCGATTGAAAATGGTGAAATAGACAACTTTATGTGTAAGCATGTTGTACACACTTTTTGGTACTTTAAGTTTGTTTTACGAAACAAAGCAATGGCTCATTGAACAGCTAACTTAACGTCCTTTCAGGCTGGGATACTGATTATGAACAATGGTTTGCATCATCGCGCAGCTATCGGAGCGATTTATCAATTTCACAGCTCATAAATTTCGTCCATAAGCTCTTGGTTTTTATGATCGCTTTCGGCAGCTCGTTTCACTTAATTGACCAGACGAGGTTTGATCAATAAAAAAAGAAAAGACCCAGCACGACTCAATTGACAGCGATCGATCGGATTGATCACGTCCATGGAAGTGACAATGATCGCGAGATATTCTTTGTTTGATGACATTTTACGACATTAAACCAAATACAGTTCAACATTTTAGATTAAGTAGTACATTTTACTTTGTTTTCCTTATTTTTCTTTATTTTTACTGTCTTTGATCTTTATCGTTTCTTACACTTTACACCACATTAACGCGATTCGAATTCAATTAGGAAAAACTTCGTGGTATCTTCACCACAACAAAAGAAAACCACAGACTCTTCGTAAAACTTGCTCCATCGCATAGAAGAAAGCAATACCGCAATGCGACCAGCCAAACAAACGCGGAAGAAAGCGAACAATCGGAACAGCAGAAAAGGAGGAAAAACGAGAACCCATTCAATGGCCAGCGTCTGGATTGTGGACAACCCATGCCGTCACTTTCCAACGCCCGGGGATACGGTGACGGCGTTTCTTCCATGGCGCTGGCCCTGCGTCATACATCTTATTTCGCCATAAATCGACATAAATGTCACTTGAAATCAATTTATTATCCGCCGATATTTATTGGCATGGCGAAAATAGCGTCGTCCCATAAACCAAACCCAGCACTATATGAAACCCCGATCGCCCTCGGTCCTGTTTGGGGCAGACACACGAGGGGGAAAAAACGATGTACTAATGCCTCGTGGAGCATCTTCTGTAAAGTTTCCGCATCCGTGCCGTTCGAGTTTGAGTAAGCGTATGGTCGCACGCTCACAACGCAACGGGAAGACGATGGAGCGAGATTGAAGAAATATTTTTAAGGAAATTGATTATTTCAGATGCGGCATACAGCAACGGTACGGTTTCGTGGGATAATTTCGGAACGCATATCAGTCTGGGAATGATTTACTCTTGTCTGGTGTGCTGAAGTTATTTATTGAACTACATGCTCGCGATTAGAGCCAGCGCTCTGGATAGTTTGTACATCTTTTGCATAGCCCAACAAGCTCATGATGTAGACTGAAAAATATGCCTTCCAAAATCTACTTCTCGGCGCATAATGAGATCACTGCCACGAGCCTTTAATATACACACGCGGTGCTTAAATGCACCGCTGCAATATGCACTGGATGGGAGGCTCAAAATTATAGCCTGTCTGGCCTACTTTCTGCGGCGCCTGACATGAGTATGTCATCCGAAGCACTCCACTCTGCCCATAGAGGCCCAAATATCATCTTCGTTCCGTGTCACAAGGCATGACATCACGCAAAATGTCACCCGACCCTCGGTGAAGCCTCTAGGACATCCTTCTCCACAAGCAGCTCCAAAGTGTGGAGGTCGAACAGTTCTGTAGTAGCTCGAATCGAATCCCTCAAAATGGGCTTATTCCACAGGAGCAACATTTCAACACCTTAAGCCTCTCAGTGTACTCTAATACAAAAACGCACAATCATAAAATCACTTCACTGTAGCCACTCCAGCCATTGGCATTGCCGCCCTAGCAGGCAGGCAGGACTCTTTTCAATCAACCCGCTCGGCTGCGGCGATTCCGGGCGAAAGCTCCGGTCGATGTGGAAAGTTTGTTTAGGCACACGGAGCCCCGGCAAACGGGCGCTCTCTGTGTCATCATGCTAAAATCACAACGGATGTTTGTGCTGGATGGCACCAAAATTTATCTTGCACCATCGTGACAGTTCGTGAATTATGAAGCGGGAGCTGGCTGCGTTCACTACTACGGCCGGACCGTTTAGTCCGACAAGCTGGGAGAAGGAGACGGTTTCTGGAAGATCTGGTCTCATCATAACTGTATCATAACGTTCTCGCCGTTGCCGAGATGCTGCTGGGAAGCGAGAGTCTATCGCCGCCCTAAAGAGTTTGTTAGTTTCGCAGAATAACATGTTTGTTGTACGGCGTTGTACGGAGAAAATGGTTTGAATATATTTTAAGGAAGATTTTGTGTATCAGAATCTGAAACGCCCGTCATGAGAATAGTTGTTTCTTATTCTTGCGACGACCCAACACAGTCGAACATATCAAAAACACTTTGCTCGTCTCCATAAGAACCCGGCCAAAGTGTTTCAAATGCAAATTGCCGCCACTGCGATAGGCAAATTGCCAACATCGACCGACTGGAATGCATAATAGCAAACTTCAAACTAAACAAACGTCAAAGAACGGAGATGTTCCACTGTCTACCACTATTCGAGACTGCGAACTACGAGTGTAACCATTTCTTTTAGTGGCTTTTGTAAATCTTGTGTGTGTGCGAGATAAAGAGTGGCATCCGAAGACCTACCTTCCAGCAAAGTAGAGCCCATTAAACGTTATCTCAATGCAATTTATGAACACAGGAACAGAGTGACGTCGCAAAACGCCCTAACGCGCTTCCTTCCCCACCAAAAGGAAGTCACCGAAAAAACACCAACATAACCTCAAAGCAAATTTGAGTGTGTAGCTCCCTCTCCCCGAAACAAAAACTCCACGCACACAAAACCCTTTAATGCAACGTTGAAATTTTATGAACTTTCAGTTCAGTTTTTGTTTGCTGCGAACTTTGTGGCGCACGCTTTCGGGGGTGCTTTCTTCATGCCCGGTCGTCGTCGCACGGGCAGGGAAGATTTCTGCGCTTCACGCATCATAAACGCAATCTGAATATTTCATGCAGATTCCGTGTGTTTTTTTCTCTCTCTCTCTTCTACGCTTGCTTCTCGGTGCGTGTTGCGTTCACTACGTTTTCACTGTCTGTTCTAGTTCATTCGGGATTTTTTTCCAAACTCTCCCTCTCTGTCTCTTCATGTCTGTTCGTTATTTGCGTTCCACCCCCTGCAGCAAGCTGAAGTCAAAAGCCGAAAGAAGTGTGTGTGTGGATAGCGCGAAACAATGATTTTAAAAAATGATCAAACGTAAATAAACGGTTTTACCATCGTCCTCGCGGCCTCGCAGTCGGCGAAACGGAAACGGCGCCTGACACATGCGCCGGGAGCAACGACCGGGCGGGTTTCGGGTTGAGCCTGTCTATTTGCCAGACCAGTACGAAAAGCTTTGATGTTTCATGGTTTTGCAGGGAGCTCGTGCTAGAGAGCCGCGAGAGTGCTCATGCATTTGACAGCACGTTTATTATGTGCGCGCTGCAAATCCCCGAAAACCACTCGTCAAAATTCATCTCCTCACCGGGGAGGGAGCAGCTTCAGCTTAAACTGTTTCACTGTGAAGCGATTGGGAAGTGAAACCGGAAGCGGTTTTAAATTGGGTAAGCAGTTCCGTTTCTTAGCAGCGATCACCCAGCAAGGCTTAGGCTGCTGTAATTTGCGTTCAAATGAAGCGATTTCGGGTAATATCGTCCACGCGGTCGCCTGTTCCGGCATCACCGATAAGAGGCTAATTTCTGGGTCCCTAATTCCACATTACTTTTCGAGCGTTACATTGTCTCTACCATCTACAAGGGTTCGAGCACCCCAAGGTGCCAATGGCAACCCCTGTGTGAAGCGACCGCACCGTGCAGGCAGAGTTATTCCAAACATTCGGGAAGTGCGGTGAAAAACTTCCCAAAACACGCGACTCCACGTTTTGGCCGGGGCTAATTCCCCGGCCCGGTGCATTCCCATGCTAGATACAAAAAAGAAGGTAAATCCTCCCCCGTTCTACATGACTCGCAAATAATAAAAAGGAGCGAGCGTGTGGCTGCCAGGGGGAAATTACATTCTATTGCTACCAAAGTAACGACGAGCGAGGCGGTTCGAATCAAAGTTTGCTGCTTTTGTAAAATTTCCTGCCTTCCGGGGCCCGCTTCCAGCGCCAGCAACAAAAAAGCCGACCCTTGCCGGCTTTTTTTTCTCGGCTTTTGTTTAATTTCAATCCGAACCATCATCGTGCGTTCGCACGGCGCGATAAGACGGGCTTGCCAAAACGGGGCCGCCGTCCCAAGTCTGGCCCGTTATCCCACAGGAGCCGCCCGCCATTGCTCAGTTTCGGCGGCGATGATTGCTGGAGTGCTTCAATTCCGATGCGTGTGTATTCAGTTGGAAATATCTCGCTTGAGCCACTGGGTTCGTAATCCTGCGTTGCTGGTTCCGGTATCCACTCCGATAACTTCAGTTGAGTTCAAAGATAGATGATAGCTTTATGCGGACTTGCAATCCGTGGAATGTGTTTCTTCATCTTTCATAGAAAATTCAATTAATTCCAGTTGTAAGAGAAAGTAATTCAATTTACAAACTTTACAGCGACGACTTCGAGATTGTGATCGAGATTTGAACCTCCACCCGTTGAGTTACGCACTGCGCACTTACCGACTACGCCAATCGTCCAACCCATATCGACCCCAACTCATACGACATTTTCTTCTCTTCCTGCAGGTATCGAGGCAGATCTGTTCTACGTTCGCGACGGTGCTGTTAACGACTACGCCATGAGCTTCGTCGTGCCGATGAAACCTGGCATCGATTTTTTACGCTTTTCGTGGCAGAGCCGAACCGCATATCCGGTGAGTAGTGCAACAGTTGCGAATAAAATGTACAAAACTATTATGAGACGGTTCCCAAAAGCTCGCCCAAGGTAAATGGCATCAAACACTCGAATCGATCATGCGGCACCGTTTGCCTCATTGCAGCGTAATACGTATTCCTCACGCTTGAGTGCAACGAACCGATGATCCGACCACCAATTCAGACCGGAGACGCTCGCTTCGGGGAATGTTTTGCCACCAATCAAGCCCAATCGTCCGTTGCCATACCGGAATTTTCTTGTGTGACGACAGCGAACTTCCTGCTCCTATGGGATGTATTTCCGACAAAATCCACTTACCTAAGCGCAACCGTTCTCAGTTAGTATTTCATCCGATTTTAAGACTCGCAATCGCATCGCACAGCAATTCCATTTTCCATTCGCTTAATTTCATCGGTGCCACTCGGTGTTGTAATGAACTTTGCGTAAACTATAGTGTACGGCTGGTGTGCGGCTCATAAGGAAATGAGAAATTTCGAGTCAAGATTCATCGCACTCGAGGTCTCGTTATCCTCGTGTGCCTGACGTGCTAGCTCCGATCTAACCGGTTCGAGAGTGTGTACGAGAGAGAGAGAGCTTTGCCATGCTGTTGTTCCGAATTTCCGTCGTGCTAAATTACTGGCACCGTACCCTAATAACCTCGCCGACACCGAGCATAAGTGTGTCTGACTGTTGCTTAATCAAGCGAGACATGTTCTGTGCACGTTGCCACATTCTCGTACGTGTGTCGTTTGTCACTTTACTTTATGGGGAACCCCACCCGAAGCTGCACGCGCCGGGCGCCGGTATGTAACCTCGCATTTTCCCGACATTTACTAAAAGCTGGTTTGCTGATTCGACCGAATGGAGTAGTTGGTTTCGGTACTGGGATCGCTGTGTGTTTGTGTTCCCACAAGTTAGAAGGAGAGCTGTTCGGGGGTATCGCAACAATTACACAACCCAAAGGCGCCAGAGGAAAGCCCGAAGGCGTCAGGAAGCACACGCTTTCGCACTAGGAACTTTAGGAACCTCATTACTTGCTAACAAGGGGTTAGATATTTTATTTTAATTACGTTCTAAAGGAAAGCGTGCCCGACACACACGAACAAAGACTCCTTCTTGCTAGAGACTCCTTCTAGTAATCCTGCGTTGCTGGTTCCGGTATCCACTCCGATAACTTCAGTTGAGTTCAAAGATAGATGATAGCTTTATGCGGACTTGCAATCCGTGGAATGTGTTTCTTCATCTTTCATAGAAAATTCAATTAATTCCAGTTGTAAGAGAAGGTAATTCAATTTACAATCTTTACAGCGACGACTTCGAGATTGTGATCGAGATTTGAACCTCCACCCGTTGAGTTACGCACTGCGCACTTACCGACTACGCCAATCGTCCAACCCATATCGACCCCAACTCATACGACATTTTCTTCTCTTCCTGCAGGTATCGAGGCAGATCTGTTCTACGTTCGCGACGGTGCTGTTAACGACTACGCCATGAGCTTCGTCGTGCCGATGAAACCTGGCATCGATTTTTTACGCTTTTCGTGGCAGAGCCGAACCGCATATCCGGTGAGTAGTGCAACAGTTGCGAATAAAATGTACAAAACTATTATGAGACGGTTCCCAAAAGCTCGCCCAAGGTAAATGGCATCAAACACTCGAATCGATCATGCGCCACCGTTTGCCTCATTGCAGCGTAATACGTATTCCTCACGCTTGAGTGCAACGAACCGATGATCCGACCAGCAATTCAGACCTGAGACGCTCCCTTCGGGGAATGTTTTGCCACCAATCAAGCCCAATCGTCCGTTGCCACACCGGAATTTTTGCGTTTCATCACGTTTATGATGTCTGGCGGGAATATGGTGCCGGTGCTCTCGGTTGCAGAAAAGCGCTCCGAGAAAAAAAAACGCACATAACCCCCTTCTTGTGCAAACATGAGCCGTACGCAGTGTAAACAATGGATACCGATTCCGCACCATTAGGCAGGAATTGCATCCTCTGCCGTTCGATCTTGCTGGCATCTAGCACGGTGTCGTGGTCGTGGTTTTCTTCATATGCTTTTCAGCGTCCTGATCCCAGCGCGGATTACACGTTCCTTCTTTCATCGCCAAAGCAGCAGCAGCCGTGGCGAGGCGATCGCCAAAAGGAAGTGAAACGCTGCATTACAATGAAGCGGCAAAAAGGATTGGAAATTGAGCGAGGTGGTTTATAACTTCTTTTTTTTGCGCCGTTTCCTTCTACCCTTAATGCCGCGTGCTTCGTGCTTACTTTATCCAACCGGCAGACGTAGTACATCGTGCCTTATGTCTAGCTGCTCTAGTGGGATATTAGTTATTTTTTCGTCTGTCGATGGCGGTCGTCTTTGGCAACTTTCTTCCACATAAAACGAACACTTCCGACCGGGCCAAAGCATCAGTCAGCACAAAGCCCGTAGGATCGTGCTCAATCCGGTGAGTGGGCCTTAAGTTTTTATGCCTCTTAAATGGACTTTGGAGCTACATTCAAATCGTTCCGCCCGGGCGTCAATAAAATTTCGACAAACAAACTCACCGCCAACGGTACGGAAAGGCATAAACTATTACCAATATTCCTCAGCTGCTGCCAGAAAAGCATCCGGATGTTTCATTTATTTCGGAGAAAGTTCAAACGACACCGGAAACGGCGTCTATTCGCACGACAACTGGGTCAACTTAATTTGTCCGCCCGTAAGCTGTGTCCCGATGAGTTTAAGTCCACACCGAACACTCCCATCCTTGAGGCCAACAGCAGCGTTACACACAGTGTATTGCGCAGATAAAAACCTCACGACTTCGGCACCGTGTTGTGCTGGTTAAGGACAACGGACTTGCAGCAATCCCTTTAACAATGGCAATCCCGATAAGCAAACAACTCGCGGGGAGGACAAACTTTCCACTCCTCCGAACGGAACACGCCTTCCGTGTTGGGTTTTTCTTTTCCGCTAATTTTACATGTTGATGAGCCTTTCTGCAAAGTTTTTTATAGCACTTCCCGCAACAAAAACCCCCGAACGCCGTCGTTCTCGTTTCGCTTTGCATTTCGGTTCGGTGAAATTAACTTTTTTTGTTCCTCGTGGTTTTACGGTTACCTCTTTCCATTGCGTTTGGCTTCCATTCCATTAGAGCTTCACCACTTTCACGTTTATGCAAATGATTCGATGACAGTTTCGGGCGGAAGAGTTTTTTTTTGCCTCGAGAGTTCGTGTGCTTTTGGAGCCTTTCAGCGGTTGAAGGAAGTGTAGTAACATGCAAATAGGAATAGAGACATTGTGTTTTCCTTGCCTGGTTGTTTGAATAAACATACTTAAACGGGCTAAGCATGCTGGAACACGCATCATCTGTGTTGCGGGAATGACCCATGTTGAAGACATGCTTTTTTACTCATTTATTTCCTTTAAAGAACGTTCCGTTTTTCGCTACCACCATAACCTGCCGGAACGCTTTAACCGGAAAGTATGGACCCCAACTGTCAAACGAAGCGAGTGGATTAATTTAAATCAAGAACCAATTCTTTACAGCAGACGCTCTCCTGCTTCTCCCGGTGCGCGGAGTTCGACGAATGGCAATAAATTTCAATTTCGCACGATACGCGCAATACCAACCCGACCTGCCCGGATGGTGGTCAGCGTCCCGTGGCTGCTCCCGGGACCAAAAAAAAACGAAGCTGTGTGAAAACCCCAAAGTGCGGTTTGTTTGCTCGATTCGTGGCATTCGATCGGAAATTTAGGACCTGCTCACCACCGTTTGCTGTAAGCGGAACTGTAACCGACCGGGTTCTGGATGTGTTTCCGTTTTTTCTTTTCTCCTTTTGTGCCGACCGTGCACTTCCGCTTACGAGATCTCCCTGGACACTGTAAACCCTTCATTCAACAGATGCGAGCTCGGTCGTGAGCTCGGGGAGAGTTTATGTAGTATCCCTTGGGATTGGGACGCTTCTTCGCTTCCGAGGATTGGTTCGAACCGGAGAGATGAAAATTTATCTCTCAATAGTAGCCGAGAGCTCATTCAAAACCCGGAAACGTAATAGCTTATTCATTTTGGGAGGGAGTGCATTCAATGGCAAAGACGGGAACTCGATTGCCCGCCCTGGAACAGGAAGCAGATGGTATGAAATCTGCCAAGTTTTAAACACAATGCCCAGAGTGTATCGAGGATTTCGGGCTTAATTTAATTTACATCAAAAGTCCCGAGCCAAGTTTTGAGCTATTCCACTACACACTTGCCGGGATAAAAGTGCACACTTTGCCTACGACCGCCATAATGAAATTACACGCAACGCCATTAGGCGGACGGCGCGCGTAGAACTTTCACCGCGCTAATGGAAGACCTGCCGCCATTTGCCGCCGTCCCGGGAAAACACGCAAACCGCTCGGGCCTGCGAGCAAAAGTAAACCTTCCGCTAAACTGACGGAACTAATAAAGTTATGCAGAGTGCGCGGCGTTCGCGCGGGTTTCCCAGCTCCAAAGGACCTTTTTCGCAGCCGTTTTCCATGCCCATGGCCCGTAATGCAATCAAAACCGTCCGTTCCGGTGTCTCCGAGAGGCTGACCCCGTTACGTTGGACCATGTTTTTAAAATCCTGCGACGAATTCCGGCCCCGTCCGCATACTCTCTCTCTCTCGTACACACTCTCGAACCGGTTAGATCGGAGCTAGCACGTCAGGCACACGAGGATAACGAGACCTCGAGTGCGATGAATCTTGACTCGAAATTTCTCATTTCCTTATGAGCCGCACACCAGCCGTACACTATAGTTTACGCAAAGTTCATTACAACACCGAGTGGCACCGATGAAATTAAGCGAATGGAAAATGGAATTGCTGTGCGATGCGATTGCGAGTCTTAAAATCGGATGAAATACTAACTGAGAACGGTTGCGCTTAGGTAAGTGGATTTTGTCGGAAATACATCCCATAGGAGCAGGAAGTTCGCTGTCGTCACACAAGTAGAGATGTATCCACAGCCTACTACAGGCCATGTTTGAAAAATGCTCTTTTCGATTGCACCTCTGTTTACAGCGTTTGATTCACTTCTTAGCCGTCATATTTTTTCGCACAGCACAACAGCAGATGTCACCGACAAAGTTTTCGCTCCATCGCATACATTATTACCGGTTTCTTCCCAGCCGTATAATTTCCTCCATGCAAAAGCTCAAAAATGAATCAGGCAAAGTGATGCGGTCGTGGGACGGTTTTTGTCGCACCCGACCCACAGCTCCATCCGTGTGATGATGGAAATTATGTTAAGTGACCAACTTCTGCACAACTATTACCATATTGATAAAATGTGTTCCTTTCGCACATGCATGCATCGGCACTCGGCTGCCGGTGGGACACACACACTGTGAGAAATTGCGAAACATTCGCACCGGAATGCAATTATCGTCATCCTGGGGCAAAAAGTTTGCCCCGACCGGGGCCGGATCTCGTCAGCCCGGCCAGAGTTCGTGAAGCCATTCAGTCAGTCAGTCCGTCCGTCCGTCAGTCAGGCTCCCAGACGCCACTATCAATTTTATTTATCATGAAAATTGAATATAGAACCCTTTGCCGGCGCGCGCCGTTCCGAGGGGGCGCACAACACATCCGGAAGATCTTCGGTATGTGTCCTCACGGGGCGAGATAGTCGTAAGTTTTGTATGTATGTGCCCTCCTTCAGGACGCTTTTTGCCGATAGAAGCGGCTTCATCGGCTTCTGGCGGCGAGGTAGTCGGGTAGAGCTCTAGATAGCAGCCAGCGACTTCTGCTGGATCCCGGCTGGATTCTAGGGGTGAGTAAATCCCACAAAAACTTATCTTCCTATCCTGTGGCACACCCGTGCAACATCGACGGGCCGTAGTGTATATTGGCTGGAAGGACGGCGGCGAGACGAACCCAGTGGCTCAAGCGAGATATTTCCAACTGAATACACACGCATCGGAATTGAAGCACTCCAGCAATCATCGCCGCCGAAACTGAGCAATGGCGGGCGGCTCCTGTGGGATAACGGGCCAGACTTGGGACGGCGGCCCCGTTTTGGCAAGCCCGTCTTATCGCGCCGTGCGAACGCACGATGATGGTTCGGATTGAAATTAAACAAAAGCCGAGAAAAAAAAGCCGGCAAGGGTCGGCTTTTTTGTTGCTGGCGCTGGAAGCGGGCCCCGGAAGGCAGGAAATTTTACAAAAGCAGCAAACTTTGATTCGAACCGCCTCGCTCGTCGTTACTTTGGTAGCAATAGAATGTAATTTCCCCCTGGCAGCCACACGCTCGCTCCTTTTTATTATTTGCGAGTCATGTAGAACGGGGGAGGATTTACCTTCTTTTTTGTATCTAGCATGGGAATGCACCGGGCCGGGGAATTAGCCCCGGCCAAAACGTGGAGTCGCGTGTTTTGGGAAGTTTTTCACCGCACTTCCCGAATGTTTGGAATAACTCTGCCTGCACGGTGCGGTCGCTTCACACAGGGGTTGCCATTGGCACCTTGGGGTGCTCGAACCCTTGTAGATGGTAGAGACAATGTAACGCTCGAAAAGTAATGTGGAATTAGGGACCCAGAAATTAGCCTCTTATCGGTGATGCCGGAACAGGCGACCGCGTGGACGATATTACCCGAAATCGCTTCATTTGAACGCAAATTACAGCAGCCTAAGCCTTGCTGGGTGATCGCTGCTAAGAAACGGAACTGCTTACCCAATTTAAAACCGCTTCCGGTTTCACTTCCCAATCGCTTCACAGTGAAACAGTTTAAGCTGAAGCTGCTCCCTCCCCGGTGAGGAGATGAATTTTGACGAGTGGTTTTCGGGGATTTGCAGCGCGCACATAATAAATAAGCTGAAGCTGCTCCCTCCCCGGTGAGGAGATGAATTTTGACGAGTGGTTTTCGGGGATTTGCAGCGCGCACATAATAAGCGTGCTGTCAAATGCATGAGCACTCTCGCGGCTCTCTAGCACGAGCTCCCTGCAAAACCATGAAACATCAAAGCTTTTCGCTCTGGTCTGGCAAATAGACAGGCTCAACCCGAAACCCGCCCGGTCGTTGCTCCCGGCGCATGTGTCAGGCGCCGTTTCCGTTTCGCCGGCTTCGGGGCCACGAGGACGATGGTAAAACCGTTTATTTACGTTTGATCATTTTTTAAAATCATTGTTTCGCGCTATCCACACACACTTCTTTCGGCTTTTGACTTCAGGGGGCGGAACGCAAATAACGAACAGATATGAAGAGACAGAGAGGGAGAGTTTGGAAAAAAATCCCGAATGAACTAGAACAGACAGTGAAAACGTAGTGAACGCAACACGCACCGAGAAGCAAGCGTAGAAGAGAGAGAGAGAAAAAAACACACGGAATCTGCATGAAATATTCAGATTGCGTTTATGATGCGTGAAGCGCAGAAATCTTCCCTGCCCGTGCGACGACGACCGGGCATGAAGAAAGCACCCCCGAAAGCGTGCGCCACAAAGTTCGCAGCAAACAAAAACTGAACTGAAAGTTCATAAAATTTCAACGTTGCATAAAAGGTTTTTGTGTGCGTGGAGTTTTTGTTTCGGGGAGAGGGAGCTACACACTCGAATTTGCTTTGAGGTTATGTTGGTGTTTTTCGGTGACTTCCTTTTGGTGAGGAAGCGCGTTAGGGCGTTTTGCGACGTCACTCTGTTCCTGTGTTCATAAATTGCATTGAGATAACGTTTAATGGGCTCTACTTTGCTGGAAGGTAGGTCTTCGGATGCCACTCTTTATCTCGCACACAGACAAGATTTACAAAAGCCACTAAAAGAAATGGTTACACTCGTAGTTCGCAGTCTCGAATAGTGGCAGACAGTGGAACATCTCCGTTCTTTGACGTTTGTTTAGTTTGAAGTTTGCTTTAATGCATTCCAGTCGGTCGGCGTTGGCAATTTGCCTATCGCAGTGGCGGCAATTTGCATTTGAAACACTTTGGCCGGGTTCTTATGGAGACGAGCAAAGTGTTTTTGATATGTTCGACTGTGTTGGGTCGTCGCAAGAATATGAAACAACTATTCTCATGACGGGCGTTTCGGATTCTGATACACAAAATCTTCCTTAAAATATATTCAAACCATTTTCTCCGTACAACGCAAACATGCATGTTATTCTGCGAAACTAACAAACTCTTTCGGGCGGCAATAGACTCTCGCTTCCCAGCAACATCTCGGCAACGGCGAGAACGTTATGATACAGTTATGATGAGACCAGATCTTCCAGAAACCGTCTCCTTCTCCCAGCTTGTCGGACTAAACGGTCCGGCCGTAGTAGTGAACGCAGCCAGCTCCCGCTTCATAATTCACGAACTGTCACGATGGTGCAAGATAAATTTTGGTGCCATCCAGCACAAACATCCGTTGTGATTTTAGCATGATGACACAGAGAGCGCCCGTTTGCCGGGGCTCCGTGTGCCTAAACAAACTTTCCACATCGACCGGAGCTTTCGCCCGGAATCGCCGCAGCCGAGCGGGTTGATTGAAAAGAGTCCTGCCTGCCTGCTCGGGCGGCAATGCCAATGGCTGGAGTGGCTTCTGTGAAGTGATTTTATGATTGTGCGATACATGTTTTTGTAATGGAGTACAGTGAGAGGCTTAAGGTGTTGAAATGTTGCTCCTGTGGAATAAGCCCATTTTCAGGGATTCGATTCGAGCTACTACAGAACTGTTCGACCTCCACACTTTGGAGCTGCTTGTGGAGAAGGATGTCCTAGAGGCTTCACCGAGGGTCGGGTGACATTTTGCGTGATGTCATGCCTTGTGACACGGAACGAAGATGATATTTGGGCCTCTATGGGCAGAGTGGAGTGCTTCGGATGACATACTCATGTCAGGCGCCGCAGAAAGTAGGCCAGACAGGCTATAATTTTGAGCCTCCCATCCAGTGCATATTGCAGCGGTGCATTTAAGCACCGCGTGTGTATATTAAAGGCTCGTGGCAGTGATCTCATTATACGCTGAGAAGTAGATTTTGGAAGGCATATTTATCAGTCATGGCGTCATGAGCTTGTTGGGCTATGCAAAAGATGTACAAACTATCCAGAGCGCTGGCTCTAATCGCGAGCATGTAGTTCAATAAATAACTTCAGCACACGAGACAAGAGTAAATCATTCCCAGACTGATATGCGTTCCGAAATTATCCCACGAAACCGTACCTATGCTGTATGCCGCATCAGAAATAATCAATTTCCTTAAAAATATTTCTTCAATCTCTCTACATTGCGTCTTTTCGTTGCGTTGTGAGCGTGCGAGCATACGCTTACTCAAACTCGAACGAACGGCACGGAAGCGGAAACTTTACAGAAGATGCTCCACGAGGCATTAGTACATAGTTTTTTTCCCCCTCGTGTGTCTGCCCCAAACGGGACCGAGGGCGATCGGGGTTTCATATAGTGCTGGGTTTGGTTTATGGGACGACGCTATTTTCGCCATGCCAATAAATATCGGCGGATAATAAATTGATTTCAAGTGACATTTATGTCGATTTATGGCGAAATAAGATGTATGACGCAGGGCCAGCGCCATGGAAGAAACGCCGTCACCGTATCCCCGGGCGTTGGAAAGTGACGGCATGGGTTGTCCACAATCCAGACGCTGGCCATTGAATGGGTTCTCGTTTTTCCTCCTTTTCTGCTGTTCCGATTGTTCGCTTTCTTCCGCGTTTGTTTGGCTGGTCGCATTGCGGTATTGCTTTCTTCTATGCGATGGAGCAAGTTTTACGAAGAGTCTGTGGTTTTCTTTTGTTGTGGTGAAGATACCACGAAGTTTTTCCTAATTGAATTCGAATCGCGTTAATGTGGTGTAAAGTGTAAGAAACGATAAAGATGAAAGACAGTAAAAATAAATAAAAATTAAGAAAACATAGTAAAATGTACTACTTAATCCAAAATGTTGAACTGTATTTGGTTTAATGTCGTAAAATGTCATCAAACAAAGAATATCTCGCGATCATTGTCACTTCCATGGACGTGATCAATCCGATCGATCGCTGTCAATTGAGTCGTGCTGGGTCTTTTCTTTTTTTATTGATCAAACCTCGTCTGGTCAATTAAGTGAAACGAGCTGCCGAAAGCGATCATAAAAACCAAGAGCTTATGGACGAAATTTATGAGCTGTGAAATTGATAAATCGCTCCGATAGCTGCGCGATGATGCAAACCATTGTTCATAATCAGTATCCCAGCCTGAAAGGACGTTAAGTTAGCTGTTCAATGAGCCATTGCTTTGTTTCGTAAAACAAACTTAAAGTACCAAAAAGTGTGTACAACATGCTTACACATAAAGTTGTCTATTTCACCATTTCCAATCGACACAACCCTGCGAGATATCCGATCCAAACCCGGATTGGGGAAATGTTTACAGGCAGGCACGCACGCCCGCCCATATCACCATGGCGAGAGCCACTGCAGTGCATAATCATAAAGGATATGGCAAGGGCCCGGAGGCCCGTCGCTCGGGTTTTACAGATCTGCAGCGAAGCCCATTTCTGGTGGCGATTTGTGTTAACAGCTCACGCATCACTCGGTTCGCGTGCCTCGGCCGCCGACAAATGGCCATAAAATATGAAAGTGTTTACGCTAGTTACACACATGGCGACGACGGCTACGGTGACGGCGCGTGGTCGTTATGGGAAATCGATAACGATTGGAGGCGCGCGTATGTGTGTGCGAGCGTGAAGTGGCTTTTAAGAAAATTGAGACTCACGAATAGGCGCGAAGTTGCGATAGGATTGTTTAATAGAGCCATTTCCATGCAGCTTATGTTCGGCGCTGAGGAGTTATTTACGACGCTGGGATGCCCGTGATAAAGATGGTCTAAAGGCGCGACATCTGCGCTTCACAGTGAACCAATCAAAGCGATGCTTTCGGCTCATTTTCGAAGCGAACGAGATGGGCCTCCTGGCAAAAGCGACAATTAGTATCAAGCGTAATGTGTTGTCTCCCCTTTTACGGCTGTAATGTTCATTTTTCTTCAACTGTCGCCTGACGGCACTTTCAACAAGCGCAAAGTTTACAGATCGTAAACGGTTCTTGCCGTTTCCTTTTCACGCGAATTTTACGCACCTCGTTAGCGTTAGGGAAGGTGTCGGAAAACTTCCGCTCATTATACGCCCCAGTAGAGCTGGGGCGATAAAATTATCTTCAAATTGTTTCGGAGGCGTGTTTTGTGTCGTTTTGGAACGTAAAAGGATGTCCATAACTCGGTCATGACAATACTTTATCATTTTACGCCAAGAATGGTTTGAAGATACATTTCAAGCTTTTTTGGGCATTAAAGATACGTTAAAAAGAGCGAATATTATTGAACGATCCATTCAACGCGCATAGGAACTAAACACTGCCCTAAAACAACTCCGCCCATAATAAACTCCAAGTACTTTTAATCTGTCCGATGGGTCGACACGCAAACGGGTCGCACTTAGGCTCAGGTTTTGGATTTGTTTTTTGTTGTTCGGTGCGTTCTGATGTTCGAAACGTAAATGCGATGTTATCCT
>KZ069461.1:46545-58433 GCA_002091845.1 Anopheles cracens
AGATATTAATGCACAGACACACACACACACACAGAGCACGAACCAGCGGGCATAATTAATTTGCGTGTAATTTCATTATCAATCTACTTCACTTGCTGCTGCTGGTGAGATTCGCCCATCAGGATGCTTTGTTTGCCAACAAACAAATCCTTACGGGCACGGCAGAACAGAAGGAGGCAACGCACACACACACACACACACACACGCGCGCACACAATGCACCCCAGGTAGTGGTGGTTTTCTCGTTCACTTCGGTTGCCGTGGAAACACAAAAACATCGACTGCCGTGGTGTGGTTGCGATTTTCTTGTACGAACTCCGGGCCAATTTTTCCACAAAACAGGATTGCGCCGACACCGATTCCCGTCACTCACAATTCTACGAAAACGATGTGGAGTTTTTCAGAAAAAGAACACACCTCAACACCGGTCCACCTTCTCTGGTTGCGTTTCTAGTTCCTTGGAAAGGAAAAACACCCCGAACGCGACCGACACACGCAAGCGTGTCTTTCCCTCTTCGAAGTGTGGTTAGAAACTGGCACGATTCGGCAGTTCGCACCGCTTCAGGACCGTTCGCCGGGCACGAAGGATACGCCGAGCGGGCCGCATGCGCATGTCCACAACGAACCCGGCACCTTTACGAATTTCCCCTCGCGAAACTGCATTCCCTTGGCTGTGGCAAACTTGTTGATCTCGCTAACCGGGCGCCTCCACGCGTTTTAGAGCACTTTCGGCATCCCGCTGGAAGCCTGAAGCGTAAGTGTGCCGTTTCCGGCTTACCGGCGCACCGGTGTGTGTGTGCATCCCGAAGTAATAAATACCGCTCGGGCTCGTGTTTACTTCGCCCGTGTTCGCACAGGGGGGGCATCGAACAAAAAACGCACGTGTCAGGTTTCCGGCATTTCGCTCGGTTTGGTGTTAAAACGGCATGGCAAATCGCACACCGGAGAATGCCGCCGGTACATTAGCATGGCTAGCGCTGCAACCCCTTCCGTTTTGTGTGGTGTGGTGGATAAATAATGCTGCGAAGGGGTGAAAAAATAGAGCACGAAGAAGAAGGCGTTTGTTTTTAGCGTGCGGAATGCGCGCGGACGGTTGGACACATTTTGCGGAATGACAAAATTTCATTAACTTGTTCATTCGGGTATAATTTGATAACAAGAAACGTTGCGGAATGTTATCTTTGGGAATTTGTTTTTTTTTGTATGCTTTGTTTTCTTAAGGAAAATAATATCAAATTTGTCAAAAGATAGAAGAGCAAAACGTGGAAAACTTTACTTTAAAACTCATGGAGATAACAGACATTAAGATAAAGGCGTTAGTGTAGACTATCTGCCTAATTTGAGTTAAAACTGAGAATAAAAAGTAAAATAGACTTCGAAACATGCAAATCTCACTAAACAACAGAATGAATTTTCCCATTTTTGTGGGATAATGAAGCATTTTATTTTTGATTATGTTTTTGATAAGACTATTTTGCAGACATGGTAGAGTTATTGGTTATTAAAATTTTAGAAATATAACAAAATTGTAGTTTTAACCACAATTGGCTTAATAATAATTAAAAAAATTGTGATTTTTTCTAATTTTTCAACTGAAATGAAGTTAAAATCCTCATAACCACTTTCCCATTACCACTTCTCGATAGCTACTGAGAGATTAAAATCATTAAAAACAAGCAAAACTTCAAACCGAAACCCGAAATCTTCCTCTACGTACTTAACACATCACTTGCCAAAATTCGAGCCGTTCGCGCCACAAACCCTGGTTCCGTAAATTTGCTATTGAGCCAACCGTGAAAGCATTTTGTTTTTAATACCGAATTCTCAGCTTACATCCATTTAGCGAGAGATGATAGCGACCACTCCCCGGGCCGTGGTCCAAATTTTCCATCATCGCGCCGCCCTCCAGAAAACAAGCACTTGCCCACTTGAGCGAGCCCACTTGTGATTCCACTTCTCCCGGGGTGGGCAGCCCCGGCAGCACTCGCATCCACATCCATCAATCCGTCACGATGCCGCACGGATGCTTGAGCATAAATTTAATGCTCACTTACTTACCGGGCGCGGAGTGGCTCGGCTCGGAGTGGTGTGCTTTGCCGAACAACACTTCCGAAATTCGATGACGAGAGAGGGTAAACATTGGCCGCTGGATTACATCCTTTGCAAGGGCTGGCTGGCGCGGCCAGCGCGAGGGAGAGGACATCTCCGGCCCGCCGCCTGATCCGTGCTAGTGAGCGTGATAATTGGTTTTTAACATTCGCGTGTGCCCGTTGCCCAGGGGTACAACACCGTACGGTAATGCCAACCCTTGCCGAGGGCGCTAGGAAGCGAGCATTTTCAATCCTTTTTCTGCGTGATTCGACGGTATGAGGTATGTATGAGTATCTCATACGGAAGGGTGCTAAGAAAAGGGTTTGAAGATCGTTTTGGGGGGAATTGTGCAAAATTTGACAAGTTCTGGGCATAACGCTTCGCTTAACAGTGGTACTGTAGAGATGGTTCGGAGGGAGTCGTCCATACATAGACACATATATGGTAAAAGAGGCTCAAGGACATACGAAACAAGAGATTAGCCTTGGTTGATATGGGTTAGAACGTTTAAAGTTTAAAGAAAGTGCGAAAAAACGGTGGTACTCGTGAAAATTGTAATAAACTTTAATTAGTTCCACTATCCATCACGAGGTGGCGCCACTAGTTGAAAGGAATAAACACTATTTTTATCCAAAGTCATATTGATTGTGGTTATATTCCAACTGTTTCTTGGAAATGAATGCCGCTTTTAAATTGAAACTTCATCTAGAAGAACCTACAGACTGCATGACTTCATGTTATACAACATGTACAACAATATTTGCTCCTATTTGAGCCTGTTTTAAGCTACAAACTTGCAATTTGTTTCCGATTTGGATCGACAATCGATTGCTTCCTGTTCGAAGCATGCTCCCCGAGCTTCGCTCCACCGAAAGGCTGAATTTCTTCCCTTGCGGCTTTCGGTGATTAAGATGATGGTGAACGGTAAACCCCCTCCACTTTCGTTCGTTTTTCACGCATTTAGCATTTTCACTACCCGCCTAGCGCTTTTCTCGACGTGCTCGCGTCGAGCCAGCCCGCAAAAATGATGTAATCGAACAAAGGATTCATTAACCCCGATCCTTTCGGATGTTTCAAGTTGATCCTTCACCGGCAGGCGCCGTTTTCTCACCCAACGGCCCTTCTCCCGCACATCAAACGCGCCTTTATTATCTGACGTTGAGGTTGATTTTAGGCGGTCGATTGAATCTTCCCGAGCCTTCCGGAGCGACGGGATGACTAATTACATTAGTCTGCCGAACACGCTCGTTGGCGCGAAGGCGTCTGTGGGAGCCAGGGTGTGTGTGAGAGCAGCCGTCGCGTCGATAGTGAAAATTTGTGGCGCGCTGGCGGCGTTATTATCAGCCTTGTTGCAGCGTACGAGAAACATCAATCAATTGAACATCAGTCATCGGAGCGGCGCATGGTCCCAACAGGGATCCATGGCTCCGTTCGGGAGGATCCATGTTTGCGGCGGTCTGAATAATGAATATTTTAAGCCATTAATTCCCGCTGAAACGTTGAAGGATGCGTCCGTACATGGCGTACGGATTAGGGAGCGTGAAGAAGAATAAATACTGACGCTCAGCGCTTAGCATATCATCGAACGATGCTGCACATCCTCCCTCTCCCATTGGGGCTGTGAAGGATGTCGTCTGATTGTAATTTACGGTTTGAACCCTTTTCATTCCGCTAGACGGAGCACGGATCGTTCGGCTGGGCGGATCGTGGCAATGACCGGGTGCGCCCTGGACGCCGGAAGACTGGACAGTAAATTTTCATCATCTCAACCAGTTGCTGGCGACATATTCGGTGCTGTTAGCACAAACGACTCTCACTCTCTCGCTCTGGCTCACTCTAATGCTCCATAGGGTCAAGAATCCTAGACGTCCTTTCTTCCCTTCTTTTGATTAGCACGGAGCTGGGGTCTCTTTTTGGACCCACTTCCGGTGGCAAGAAGCGTGTCTAGACGAGACGAGAACACAACAATGCACAAACAGCAGAGAAACCAAGTTCCCAACGATACTATTACCATAGCAAACATTCACTAAATGTCCTTGTGACGTTGGAATAGTTTCCTTTACCAGAGAGGCGTTGCGATGGGAAGTATTTATTGTCATGAAAGTTGGCTTCGTGCAGCATCGGGTTGAGTAACATGATAAAATCGGTGCCAAATACTAGTTATTAGTCATCTTAAAAATGAACACGTTTTCAAGATGAGTCACGAAACAATTTAATTCTATTGCTTGCCTCCAAAACAATGTCTAGTTATAGGCATTGCATTACATAAACCTCACCTTCAAAGTCACGCTAGAATCGCGAAGCCAAAAAGAGAGAGAAAAAAAGAAACAAATCACCAGCAAACCATCGCTGCGGGCGGTTATCGAAATACAAACAAGAAATGAATTTCATCTCGCTTTGAAGATAAACTCACGGACGGAAGTGAAGGGGCGCAAACAACAATATCCGATGCCGGCTGTCTTCTCCTGGAAGGCAAAAACGGCCTCCCAAACACGGTAAGAAATACCTTTCGCCGTAACCGAAGGGGCCCAACTGCCGCCACGGCTGGTTCCGGTCAGGAGAAAACGAGAGAGAACTAATACGGCAGTCTAGGAGGGAGCAAAGGGCCTCCGAAAGGGCAAGATATTGCGCTGCCCGTCAACGAGATCAAGTAGCAATTTGTAGGCAGATGATATTTCGTTCGTAGTTTTAGCAGCTCCGGTAGGGACTAGCTCGCGTGTTGGATTTGATGGGAAACTGTAGATAAAACAGGACAAAGATTTTGTGTACAAGTTGTGCGCTACAGTGGACCTAAAATTAAATTATATCTACTATTTACTGTTTACTGAAACGGAGTAGTTTGTTTGTTTTTTTGTTTGTTTGTTTTATTTAGTGATCTGCCTATGGGCTAAACTCACAACTTAAAAAAGTAGTGGCCAAGCTAGGCAATATTAATTCCTCTATTTATCCTAATTTTTAACGTTCCCTCTCATAACACACCATTAGCGGAGCTTTAAGCCACCATTTTGTCCCCTCAAAGCGCAATACAGCCATCCTTCCACGAAATTTCCGCCAGCAAATCATCGGCCTAATCAGTGTGTCGGTGGCATCCCGTACCGTGCACGTTTCCAACACGATCTAATTGGAAATTGTACTCATCAAAAATTTTCCGCGAGTCCAAACCGAAAAAAAGGAAAACAGGAACCAGGGGGGAAATGAATAGGGAAACGGTGCCTATCCCTAACGCCCGGTTACTTACGGGCGGAATGAAATTGGCATAGGCTGGTTAAGGGACATTGGTGGTATAGATGGGGGTGGTAAACAACCAGGGGTACGTAACGCCGGAAGCGTACAATCCATCCTGGCGAGGCGAAGGGACGGTTTGAAGCGGAGAGAAGCAGGAAGCGCAATCGCGAGGAAATTGGAAGCAAAATCCATAATGTTTCTTTCATTTCCGTCTCGTTTGCTTTCAATCTTTTCGGATGAGGTAGGATTTTTTTCTACTGAGAGTCTAGGGTGGTTGGAATAGCAGAAGATGGCTAGGTTTAGTTTGAGGGAAGCCATTTTTGCAAGGTTAAAATATGCATTTATCTTTAATGTGAAGAAAACTTGGCTTTATTAAGTCTTTGGATTTTGGATAAAGACTAAGACTTTAGCATGTTCATGCTTTCAAAAACTCAAGTCACAACCTAACATGTCAACAAAATACAAATAACACTATGTATGTTCTAACACACCTCCAAGAGAGAAGGCCTACTTTCAATAGCCTGCTTCATTCTCAATGCAAATAATAGAAACCACTATTCCAAAAAGCAAAATCAAATCAACCCACCAAGAAGCACACCTATCAAAATAGCATCATAAAAGACGAATAGAAAAACTTTCCAAATTAATCACTGAATCCGTGCCTTGCCGTGCCAATAAAACAACAACGAACGGAGAGCGAACCGACCAATAAAAGGTCTTTCGATTCATTCGGACACCTTCCCAATCTCGGACCAATGGCCCGATGGTTCGGTACGAAAAAACTAATTTGGATCCGACGCACCTTTATGGGCGGGCCATAAAAACCGCACCCAATATCAGTGGCCCGTGTTTGTTCCGGCGTTCTGTGCGAAAGGCATAAATCGAATGATAAATCTGCGACGACCACGCTACGGTTTCGCTACAAGACAGAGGCATCGATAGGGCCCGGGGAAGATTTGATGGAGGATGAAGTGTCCGACATGTTTGAAGAGTTCGAGATTGATTAGGTCCTGTGTAAACGTCGTAATTGTCGACGCGCTTTGATTAGAGTTAGAAGCTTTTGTTCCGGCTAGTGAGCCGATGCTCGTCGTGGAGTTCTTTAACCTGCACGAGCTGCAAACAGCACACTTTACGTACCAATAACACTCGAACAGCCGCAACAGCCACAGTGCGCATCCGAGCGGTGCAGGTGAAATTGATTTTAATTATCATTGCAGGCAGAATAATTACCGGCCATTTGTTCACCGGAGCGAAGTTTAAAACATTTTAATTGAACTCATTTGCATCGCTCGGCTGCGACGGATGCGGAGCTGGCATCCGAGCAATGCGATGCGGTTTATTGGAAAAGTAACGATGGCAATCGCTGCCATGGAGAAGGATGTTCATTATCCCGGTCGATAGATGGCGAGAGCGTGGCGTGGCGTGGACGTTTCCTGTACTCTGTTGTAGTGATGGGCGCTCGGAATCGAACCTACCTAGTTCCGATTCCGAGCCAGGGAAACGGTGCCTATCCCTAACGCCCGGTTACTTACGGGCGGAATGAAATTGGCATAGGCTGGTTAAGGGACATTGGTGATGTAGATGGGGGTGGTAAACAACCAGGGGCACGTAACGCCGGAAGCGTACAATCCATCCTGGCGAGGCGAAGGGACGGTTTGAAGCGGAGAGAAGCAGGAAGCGCAATCGCGAGGAAATTGGAAGCAAAATCCATAATGTTTCTTTCATTTCCGTCTCGTTTGCTTTCAATCTTTTCGGATGAGGTAGGATTTTTTTCTACTGAGAGTCTAGGGTGGTTGGAATAGCAGAAGATGGCTAGGTTTAGTTTGAGGGAAGCCATTTTTGTAAGGTTTGTGTGCGAATTCGCGCTTTTCCGTCAACTGCGGTTTGTATCTGCGCCCGGTGGAGTTGAACAACTTTTTGATTGGAAAAACACAATAGCGCTGGGAGAGAAAAACACAATCAATCAATAATGATGAAAAGCAGCGCGGCCGCAGAGCGTCTGACGGTATCAAGTTGTTCTGCCGCATCATCGTCTCGCCGTACCTTGCGGATGTAAAATGTTTCATTTCCACAGCATTAAAATCAAATCAATCAAGCAGAGCCCGCGGGAGGCAGTGATCACTTTCGGAAGAATGATTTTACGCCTGCAAAAGCTATTGAAAACAAATTGACCCGGTGAAAGTGATTGCATCTTAATAAATCATTAATTTTGAATTTTCCTCTGATTTTCCTAATTTGAAAACACAATTTTTCATGTTGGTTCTAATAAAAAATCGCTAGAAATACCAGCAAATACAAAAATACTCAAAAGCAGCCTTACAGTATGCCGAAAGAACAAGTTTTAAAGCACTCTACAATACCTCACAGCTATCCAATTCTCTCGACCTCACAGGCAATCTAGCTCCAAAACTTCCTGCCGGGGCAATGAAAGTCTGTTTCATATTCTGATGCATGGAAGCGATACCATCTTTCAAGTAGATTCCATAAATTACATTTTTATTGGCAAATTTGTCCCTATCAGCACTGCCTTCCTCCTTCTCTCGTTCTCTCTCACTCTCTCTCTCTCTCTAGAAGGTGTAAGATGCTACATTGTGTATTGTGGGATGATGGACATTCCATGCCGATGAATCATCGTTCCCATGGAGGTATCTATGAGGTGGAAGTAATCAGTTGCGATGTCATTGAACCGTGTTGAAGGAAGATATTGAGAGGGTGGTTTTTGTAACTTCAAAGCCCTCAATGGAAGGCAAGGCTTTTGAATATTATATTAAAATTCTGAACAACAAATATCAATCATGAAATTTAAATTTCATGCCGATATCCATGGGAATGAAATTGCGAAACAAAAATACCATTTCCAGTGCGTGGTGATCTCCTCTTTGAAAGAATAATAAACATCACGCTTATCATAAATTATTACCACCTCGAAACGAACGGATAATGCAATAATGTCACTTCTTACACTGAACACTTTTCACAAACACAATTACTCCGGCACGAGGCGTAACTGAAGATGATAATTGTAGCCGCCGGTGGGCGTGTGCCATCTTGTGTGTTCCACTGCAATAAAAACCCCGAAAGCTTCATAAACTCTCTAAGCCACCATTATTGCGAAATCAGGTCGAGAGACGAGCAACGAGTAACGCTCCAACGGGGAATTGATAAAATCGCTTAACACCTCCCGGCGCACGGCTGCCATTGCCAGCCGGTGGTGCGCCGGCTGTGTAATGAACAGTGATAATGTAGCCACGTGTTTCGATCGCTTTTCTTGCCCGATAGTGTGTGTGTGTGTGTGCACCCTTTTGCAGCCCGATTTTATCTCGCTTATGCATTATACACTCGAGAGAAATTACTGTAATGTGCGGTTTGTCAAGCGTGTGCGGTTAGATTAGAGTCCGTTGTGCAAGCGGCACAGTTCTCCTGCCAGTCGCTTTTCCCTCTCTTTTCCCGGTGAGCTTTATCGGTATCACCAATACCTGACAAATGTGTGCGCCGGACGACCGTTTCAGCTCGGGCATGTTGTGTCAACCGATGGGATGGGCGAAAGAAAAGTAAAAAACGAAAAACCCCCAGCGGTTTGTGTCATGAAATTTATTTGCATTTACTGTGTCTCGGGAATGACCGGGTGACATGGGAAAGGCGCCACCCCCTAGCTCGGCCTGTCGTAAACCGTTTTGCCCTGGCAAGGGCTGCCAATCAATCTCGCAACGGTCGCGCCGTATCGCTGGATATCCATCCATCCATCGCGTCCCGACCACCAACGCTCGTAAAATACGCACGGGATTTTGATGTTTCCACTTCTGGAGATTCGCAATTTCGGAGGTTCCCACCTCCACCGGTGAGAGGTCAGACCCCGGGCTGTGGAGCGAGCGTGAAGAAATGTGAGCTATTTACTCAGTTCGCCCTGACGTTCGCCCGTCTTGCGATGCGTGTACTTGGCAAATATCGGAGATTGGTTTCCCGCTCGGGTGCACTTTGATGTGCCGATGGTACCTACGCTCCGGAATCGATTCCGAAAAATTCGGAGCTGCCCGGAATCGATTCCGGCCAAAACGTATTTTTGCCCACCACTACTCTGTTGTACGGTGGAGCATTAATAAACAACTTTTCTGCCATTTTCTGAGTTAAAAGCTCAATTTAACCGTCAGTTCATTATATTTTTGCTTAAGTTGTTAAATTTTACCTGATTAAAAATCTGTTTTATATTCCCAAAAGTGAGACTTAATGTTAAAATTTGAAACCCTAGTAAGAACATTGAGTTATCAACGCAGAATACTCACTGGGATGCATCATATTCCGATCAAAACAAGCACATTTCTTGTGTGTTCCACTGCAATAAAAACCCCGAAAGCTTCATAAACTCTCTAAGCCACCATTATTGCGAAATCAGGTCGAGACTTAAAATTTGAAACCCTAGTAAGAACATTGAGTTATCAACGCAGAATACTCACTGGGATGCATCATATTCCGATCAAAACAAGCACATTTCTTGTGTGTTCCACTGCAATAAAAACCCCGAAAGCTTCATAAACTCTCTAAGCCACCATTATTGCGAAATCAGGTCGAGACACGAGCAACGAGTAACGCTCCAACGGGGAATTGATAAAATCGCTTAACACCTCCCGGCGCACGGCTGCCATTGCCAGCCGGTGGTGCGCCGGCTGTGTAATGAACAGTGATAATGTAGCCACGTGTTTCGATCGCTTTTCTTGCCCGATAGTGTGTGTGTGTGTGTGCACCCTTTTGCAGCCCGATTTTATCTCGCTTATGCATTATACACTCGAGAGAAATTACTGTAATGTGCGGTTTGTCAAGCGTGTGCGGTTAGATTAGAGTCCGTTGTGCAAGCGGCACAGTTCTCCTGCCAGTCGCTTTTCTCTCTCTTCCCGGTGAGCTTTATCGGTATCACCAATACCTGACAAATGTGTGCGCCAGGACGACCGTTTTAGCTCGGGCATGTTGTGTCAACCGATGGGATGGGCAAAAGAAAAGTAAAAAACGAAAAACCCCCAGCGGTTTGTGTCATGAAATTTATTTGCATTTACTGTGTCTCGGGAATGACCGGGTGACATGGGAAAGGCGCCACCCCCTAGCTCGGCCTGTCGTAAACCGTTTTGCCCTGGCAAGGGCTGCCAATCAATCTCGCAACGGTCGCGCCGTATCGCTGGATATCCATCCATCCATCGCGTCCCGACCACCAACGCTCGTAAAATACGCACGGGATTTTGATGTTTCCACTTCTGGAGATTCGCAATTTCGGAGGTTCCCACCTCCGCCGGTGAGAGGTCAGGCCCGGGCCGGGCCGTGGAGCGAGCGTGAAGAAATGTGAGCTATTTACTCAGTTCGCCCTGACGTTCGCCCGTCTTGCGATGCGTGTACTTGGCAAATATCGGAGATTGGTTTCCCGCTCGGGTGCACTTTGATGTGCCGATGGTAGGGAGCGCGCCGGGATTACAATAAAGGGTGAAAAATCGTTTCGAATTTTACTCCTCCAAGTGGATCTTGAAACCACTATTCCAAAAAGCAAAATCAAATCAACCCACCAAGAAGCACACCTATCAAAATAGCATCATAAAAGACGAATAGAAAAACTTTCCAAATTAATCACTGAATCCGTGCCTTGCCGTGCCAATAAAACAACAACGAACGGAGAGCGAACCGACCAATAAAAGGTCTTTCGATTCATTCGGACACCTTCCCAATCTCGGACCAATGGCCCGATGGTTCGGTACGAAAAAACTAATTTGGATCCGACGCACCTTTATGGGCGGGCCATAAAAACCGCACCCAATATCAGTGGCCCGTGTTTGTTCCGGCGTTCTGTGCGAAAGGCATAAATCGAATGATAAATCTGCGTCGACCACGCTACGGTTTCGCTACAAGACAGAGGCATCGATAGGGCCCGGGGAAGATTTGATGGTGGATGAAGTGTTCGACATGTTTGAAGAGTTCGAGATTGATTAGGCCCTGTGTAAACGTCGTAATTGTCGACGCGCTTTGATTAGAGTTAGAAGCTTTTGTTCCGGCTTGTGAGCCAACGCTCGTCGTGGAGTTCTTTAACCTGCACGAGCTGCAAACAGCACACTTTACGTACCAATAACACTCGAACAGCCGCAACAGCCACAGTGCGCATCCGAGCGGTGCAGGTGAAATTGATTTTAATTATCATTGCAGGCAGAATAATTACCGGCCATTTGTTGCTCGTCGTGGAGTTCTTTAACCTGCACGAGCTGCAAACAGCACACTTTACGTACCAATAACACTCGAACAGCCGCAACAGCCACAGTGCGCATCCGAGCGGTGCAGGTGAAATTGATTTTAATTATCATTGCAGGCAGAATAATTACCGGCCATTTGTTCACCGGAGCGAAGTTTAAAACATTTTAATTGAACTCATTTGCATCGCTCGGCTGCGACGGATGCGGAGCTGGCATCCGAGCAATGCGATGCGGTTTATTGGAAAAGTAACGATGGCAATCGCTGCCATGGAGAAGGATGTTCATTATCCCGGTCGATAGATGGCGAGAGCGTGGCGTGGCGTGGACGTTTCCTGTACTCTGTTGTAGTGATGG
>KZ069466.1:0-19681 GCA_002091845.1 Anopheles cracens
GCATTAGCAAATATCCGGTCTCACTCTGTGCTGAGCGATGCCGGGAGTTCAGGCCGAGGCTCGGTATTTGCAAATCACACTTGCACACTCGTGGCGCAAGTCTAGCTGAAACGCTGCAAACAGTTAACAGCATGACGCTGGTCCATCAACGAAAGCCTGATGAAGACGACCCGTTCGGGAGGATCCTAGAAGTCGTAGGGACGGGACTAAACACTCGGTACACTGATTGCGCCCATTGCGCATTCCACAGCGTCGCATGAAAAATGCATTTTCCACCAAATTAAAAAGGAAATAGGCGAGAAAGCGCCTGATGATTGCCAGGGAGTACTGTCTGTCACGAACGAAATGATGACTGGGCTTCTCCAAAAGGAGATCTGCTAAATGTCCAAATTTAACTTATCTCTAACATTATATTGTGTATTTTATTTGGAAGATATGTATGCGCTGCACGATGGACAGTGAAAATAGATCCTCTAGAAAGAATATCTTAGCTTATATGTATCCATTATGTGAGTTTTGTGGTACATTTACACTCAAAATTGATAGATTGAACATCAATCTTTGAAGATAGTTTGTACGTTCTCTGAAACCGTTTCCAGACGTACAGTGATTTTCACGCTGCGATTGTCGTTTGCGAATTTTGACAGCTGTGACGTCAACAACTCCAAACGAAAAAACCGAATCGCGCTCGATTTCGTTCACGGTGTGTGTATTTACTGCGAAAGAATCCTGCGCCGCGAATTTGGCAAATATTACAGTTTGAGTCCAACGCGATTTTGGCAGATTCGCGGTACGTCTGGAAACGACTTAAGCAATTTTCTAGTAATATATCATGACTCCCTTTCTTATCCCAAGTTTTGGAAATCTCCTGTCAAAAGACTAAATGAGAGCATAATTTTGAATAATAAATGTTTGATAGTATTGTTCAAAATAACTTATGAACTTAGTGACATAACCGAAGGTTTCTTCATAACTTCCATCAATGACATAAGTCATTGCTTTCTTGTTTGTACGGAGAGCTTCAGAAATATTCTTCTTGAGCAGGGAAACTATGATTACATAATTCTAACAAAGTACAACTCAAAGTATCATACGATCCAAACGCGCGACTTGGTCGGTGCCAGACGGGTAGCAGTTCCGGGGCAGGCTTTATGCTGCTTTCCATTTCAGGCTGACCGCCGGAAACCAGCGCGCAAAGCTCTTTGTCATAGCAAAACGACCCGAACCGGAAGGCGTCTCGCAAGGGGACGTTGTGCCAGGAACTACAACTTCGATATAAACCTCACGCCAGGTGGGGTCTAGGGATAGACTTAACATTCGTTTCGAAGCAGCAATTAATATGCCACCCTTCGGAACGTTCCTTAGTTTCGCCACTCGCACTCGCTCTCAACCAGGCTCAACCAGAGTGAGTCTATTCGAAACTCCTTAAAAAATCGTTCCGGGTGTTTTGTTTCAACCATTCAACCTACTAAGACCAATTTTACGGCATGCAGTACGTACGCCGAAAGGGAAGGACTGCATTCCGGGCGGTGCCATAAAGCGACGAAACGACCGCCGAACGCTCCTTCCGTCCGTGCATTAAACATTTTATGCTTTTTATATTTTGTTTGCATTAGCTAAAATAAATCATTAATTAGCCGCCACCATCAAACGTGTGTGTGTGTTTGTACGTCCGAGACGAGGATACACCGCACCGCGCTCGGAAATGGATGTGGAAATGGCGGCCGCTTGAAATGTCCTCATCAATTCCACCTCCTCGCCGGTTTCGGGGTTTCCCCCGGCCGCAATCAAATAAACCACTCCAGCCCCGCCAGACGTGTTTGCGTCTCGGTGGAGGATAATATTAAATCCGTAATTTATTGTGCTCCATGTGTTGTGCTGGCTAAAGAGGATTTTTAAGCACGCCGGTAGCACCCGCGCGACCGTCATAACGTGCCGGCCGGGCTGGTGCGAGCCGGATGGATGCGACGCGGTCTGCGGTCATTCGCGGATTTAATGGTTGCGGGGAAGGCACACAAGCGGACTCGTGGCGGCGAGGAGATCGATGTGACGATGGGACGTCTTGCAGCGGTGAAGAACGCGGAAAGGTGGACGTATGTTGGTTTTAGGGGTATCGACGAGACATAAAAATGAGAACATGGGCGGGGATGTATTTTGCCATTGAATTTTATAATGGATAGGCAAAGGATGTGTTGTCAATTTCGGCCATTTGAAATCGGTCGTTTCAACTTGCTTCACCTTTCAATGTCCAATTTTACTACCAGTAAAATTTTTATTCATTTCAAATTAATATCAATTATCAAACACATGCTTCTTTAAGAGCTTTTTCATTTAGAAATGTGTGGCGTGTCTCATGTCAAGCAATTGCATCCATCTCTTAACTCGCACTATCTATTTGCTATTATTTATTCAGTGGTCAATTTAAGTGATATTCTCCACTCCCGAGCGTTGTGTATAGTTTAAAAATATCCCCACCACAAACACACACACGCACCACAAACCTGTGCCTTCGTCTGGTACTGCTGAAACGAATACCGTGTCTGGATAAATTATGTAGGCAGCCAGCGCCGAAAATAGAACCACTCGGTACGACTGCATTGCACGTGCCTTAAATTCTAATGTTTGCCTTTTGATGGGTCACCGCCAAGGCCACCATAACAGGGAGCGTTACCTGCGGCTCCAATCAGGTGGATGAAGCGTCCGCTGGGTCGAGGTGGCAGAAGAATGTTGCCGGCTCCCAATTCTCTTCACGCCAAGATTGGGTTACCAACATGGTAGGAGGCTATTTTCTTGATTTGTTTGGCAATAGTAACACCTATAGAATCTGCATCATTTACCTAGAACGAGAAGAGATTAAAAAGGATGGTTAAATGGAGAAATTTGTAGAGAAGTAAGAGTCATGAATTTAATACAAATTAAATTGAATATTTGCTGCCTATTTGTATTTTTTATTCCTCGACTATCTCTCAGACTATTCGAAAACTAATCGAAAAAATAAACTTTATATATAATTTCCTATCCTTAGAATACAATCAAGTTAAACTTTTTTTAAACTGATTCGGAGATGTTTCGAAAATATTACAAACATATAAATATTAAAAAAATAGAAGTTTAACAATCTCTTGAATATAATGTCTGCAATACTTTTTGGATCGTTTGTTTGTCAAACCAAAATCCTGAAAATGTTATAAAACATTTTAAAGCTGCTATATGCTTTTGATATTTCTTATAACTTATTAAGCTTTCGAGCTTTTATTTTAATGTTTTCCGCTTGCTTTCTTTTCTTTTGACAGTGACTTTTGGGACGAAAATACATTTTCAACGCGTTTTTTTAAGTGAAAAACAGTTCATACAGCTTAGCATTTTTTTGGTCATGCGAAATGAATCCAGATTTTTGTTCATTATGAGGGGAGTAATATGCTTCTTATGCAGATTTTTTCTTTGTTTTGAGCTTTATAACAGTCCTTGGTAGACAAATTTTCACATAAATATCGGACGATAGAACACAAAATAATGAATTATACGAAACTTATGGCAAAATATGCCTTTTTACTTACGATAATTTTGTTACCGAGATTCTGTCTTAATCATATAGAACTAAGCATGTTTTTTCTAAAATTTTGAGCATAATCATATTTACAAAAAAAAACATAAATGCACCAAGAGAATTTGTAGGGCAATTACTTGACCCATTTTGTAACATTGTTTCACTGTTTGTTGAAAACATTTATCGATGCGTTTTCCGCATCATACGTCACAACTATGAACCATTTCCTATGTGCATCGCACCCTCTCTCTCACTTCTTCACCCTCGTCCCACACTGAATTTGCAATGTAATCGAAACTTCAACTTCTCCCGGCAGAGTGCAGCGCCCGGAACTGCCCTGCCATATTTCAATTCCAACGGCAAAACAGTCAACCTGTCAAACAAGCCGTATCCTGCAGCGCCGATCGACGTTCGCACGCGCCTTGCGGCAAATCCCGAGCGTGCTTCGCCAAACCTCACCCGGAAGCCCGAGCTGCGTTACGCATCAATCTCACCAGCCAGCCAGCGACAGCTCCTTTCCTGCGAGCCTGCACAGGAAAAGCAGGCTCCGCCGGCGTGTTGAAAGCGAATGGATGTACTGGAGAAGGAATAAAAAAAAAACACACACACACACATTCGTACAACCTCGCGAACGTTCAAACACTCGGCGCGCAGTGCAGCGCATGTAGCGAAAGTTTTTTAATTAAAACTTCTGCCGCATGCAGTGCAGTGGAAAAATATGTAAACCAATCGTGGTCGGGAGTTTTTCAAACGGTGGCGGTTGTGTTTTTTTTGTATGTGTTGTAGATGCCTCATATTTGCATGGATGTCTTAAATGCAGCCCAAAGAAAGGTAAGGAGCGAGAGAGAGAGAGAGAAAACGAGAGCGCAGAAAACAGGTGATCGGAAGGATTGCTTTGAATATTTGCGATTTATTTCAGTTAAAATAATGTGCTGGGTGGAAAAGTTTGCTCGCGAACGGAAGCGGAACCTTTTCGCAGGCTTGAAAGCACTTGAGCAAAAGTTTGCAATGCTGGGTGGAAAAGGATGAAGTTGGACGTTGAAGATGGAGGAGTGAGCGGTAAGCAATAAAAGTGATTATGAGTTTGTGGTTTTGATTGATCTTTGGCGGGTGACCGAAACTAGCGTGCTGTGGCTTTACTGAGACTTCATGCATCCTTGAAAATGAAGAACATGGAAACCAGTAGCTTTATTATAACAGTTTCGCTAAGAAGAGAAATAATTTAATTGATTGCCTTTTCGTTTAAATCGATTAAACTCACATGCAAACAAAAGAAAACCAATTCTCGCACCATATGGCTACCGCCAGATGAAGTTATTCGCAATAACAATAAAGATATAATCAATTCGCAGCAAACCGATTTGCACCGACACCGTATGGTATCCCTTTCGGGCGGAAATAACCCCCTTCGCCGGGCTTCCCCACCATCATCAATCAATTACCGATTGGGGGAAAAAGGCAACCCAGGGCCAGCTCATAATTCGCTCAGCAAATGCTTATATTATGCGCAATTTTCTTTCCTCAATCATTCACGGATGTTTTTCTTCCTTGTGCCCTCGGACCCCGGAATAGAGACATTGTGCTGTACGTATGTGTGTGTGTGTGTATTGAGCGGTCCGGACGGAGATGGCGATCGGCTCGGGCAGAAGACTGTGAGCGGGTCGTATAATTATTGATGAAAAATTCATAAAACCAATTACTTGCAAATCGAATCTTCTCGCCTGCTGCCAATCGGACCTCGAACCGATCGATTTCCGCACGACTGTCCCTAAGCGCGCAGCGTTGCCTGCCAGGGAGTGCGAATGTTTTCTCTGCTATTTTTTGCGAAACGGTTATCAGCTGACGTGCGATTTTTTTGTCGCCAACAGTCAGTGGCTCTGAAATGGTTTATTAGATGGAATAATGAATTTTATTTATTTCTTGTATTCTATTATGAAATGATTTCCATTGTATTATGAATGTTTTCTATTATGAAATGATTCAATGAAATGATGGTCACAAAAAATATAAGATGCTTTCGTTTATTATTTTTCCTAAAAAATGTTTACCAGCAGTCGATTTGAGCATTATATTAAAATATGGTTTCATCAGTTACAGCATTTTAATCGCAATAGAGAAACTTAGGACACCATTTGATTGAAGTAAATTCTCTACATCTTTTTATGAAAATATTGTATGTTCAAAACATATAATATTATATTTTATTAAAAATCTAAACATTGTTAAGTTATTTCAGAACGATTTTGAAAAAATGGTATAACAATGTTTTTAAACAAATTGATATATTTTTTTCTCCGTCTTTTTTACTTATGTTTTTTATGTTTTTCTTCTCTATATGCTTGGGCTTACGTTTATTTTTGCCGTATAACCTTGTAAAAAATCTGTAATAAACAAACATACTTATTCTCCTTCTTCTTCTTCTTCTTCTTCTTCTGTGTGGCTTAGCTTAGGTTGATCTGGAGAATCCAGCTTCCTGGGCCTTCTCCAGGTAATCCATAAGATAGAGCCTTGAAATTAGAGACTGACAGCTAAGGCCATATGTCCCAACAAAAATACTAAGAAAATAATAAATCTCTTATTAACTTTTTTCTCAACAGATTTATCTTATTTCTGAGCTAACCTCTTGCGACTCTTAAGAAACAGAGATGTAAAGTATATGTAATATCATTAACATTGGGTTCGAAAAGACACGAATCCTTTTCTCATAGATCGAAAATCGTTCTGATTTTCGATCATCACGCTTGAGAAACACTGACGTTATCTTTCATCGATGTCATCGCCACTAATTCCTCTCGGAAACAATGGACCACTACGCCCATGCGATGATTTCTTCGTTCGCCCGTTATCCGCCCGCCATCGCTCCGGACGGTTCAATGTTCAGTAATGTTCTCGCACACTCGGACAACAATGTGTTGCGTCACCGGTAGCCCGGCCCTGCTGACTTTGCCGACGCCCGCCGGGAAGCGGATTACCAGAGCACCAGCAGAAACCCCGGCAGAAAAGGGCACCCTTGCGAGGCGCTCTCTTTCAAACACTCACACGCACGCACCGCGATCTCTCCCGAAGCCCGAAGGAAGAATGCGATAAATTCTGCCTTCCCAATATCCGTTAATTATTTATGCAAATGAAGGGTAATTTATGGACTATCGACGTATGGCTGGACACGGTGTTTGTGCTGGCAGATACACTATGCGCCACCAGATCCGGCCGGCGGTGTGTGTGTGTGTGTGTGCGGTCAGCTGATGTTATGCTACCTCGAGCGCATAACGAGCACTCGATGTTTATGTCTGGGCGAGTGTGTGTGTGTGTGTGTGCGGTCAGCTGATGTTATGCTACCTCGAGCGCATAACGAGCACTCGATGTTTATGTCTGGGCGTTTGTGAGAGTGAACACACACAGAACTCCCCAGCATCGGGATGAGATCGAACCGGCACAGAAGGAATAGTGCAAGGAAGAAAAGGAAAACGAATCGCTAATGAACATAAATTCATTACAGCCAGAGTGTCTGGTGGTGTTCTTTCGGGTTGCGGCTGCCCGACACCATAATGGACAGCTCCTTTAGAAGCTTTCGGCGGACGTACGGTGACATCGGCGGCCGCCATCCACGAACCGTGCGTCAAAGACCACAAAATGTTAGAAGCCCTCGCAGGCCGGTGCCGGTCAGGCTTACAGCTGTTTCCGAGAAGGTACATCGCGATAATCCCTCCGCCGTGTGGGTGGGGATCCACTTTGGGTGTGATTTTAGCATCGCTCGTTATCATTCCATAGACCCGTTCGATTACATCTCCGACCGAACGCTCCAAAAATGGGATGGGAAAACCGTTCTCCGTGCTCTCCGCCAGAAAATGCACCACATGCCTCTCTGATGTGATGTGAGTGCAATTATGAGAAATTTATAGTTTCTCTCCGCGCGAACGGCGGACCAAACCGTGCCACATCACCGAAAAAAGACATAAATTTTAAAACCCCCCCTCAGCGACTGGCAAGGAGGCAGTGGCAGCAGGCGGCAGAGAAAGCCTTCACGACTTCTCTCCCCCGGGTCGGGTGGGATTTTGGGTGGTCGGTCCTTATTAAGCAATTTCCGTAAGCGTGAGTGTTTGGCGATGTTCCTTCCCTCCGGGGAGATTACCTCGAACCCTCTCGGGAGCAGAACGAGGGCGTAGATCAACGTTGATCGCGATCGCGAGTGGAGCGATAGCGCAAGGAGACCGTAATTTACCAATTATAGAAGTTCAGGGTGGAATCGTGAACCGAACACACACACACACACACATTGGCCGTTACTTGACTCCGGGCGATGCGGATCTCGCTATCGGAGAATGCAATCAATGGCTCGGAGCCGGGGCGATGAGCAGGAAAATTGCGCATAATGCACATGATCGGAACTAATGCAATGATTCCCGTAATTTAAATTGGAGTTTTCGAGCTTTCCTCTACGCTATCGGGCGCAGCAAGGAGGGAGCCCCCGCATTTTTTATTAATATACCTCCTAGTCATGAAAGTTTTTTTTAACAAATATTTCATATAACTGACAACCTTTTCAGTAATGAGTTTCATATATAACTTTTAAATAAATTGAATTGAATGATTATTATTTGGAAATGTTAACAATTTTCAAATTATTTTATTCAATTTCACAACGCTTTATAAATTGTAGGCGAAATAAGCTTTGAGCAAAAAAGGACCATATCTTCTTTATGAAGCATCGTACTAGCGTGCAAAAAGCTTAATCCAATAATCAAGCATGAAAATTAACTTTCTGGTCAAATTTGTGACGGAAAACCGATCGTCGCGTATTCTTCCGAATCCGTTTCTACTTCGCACAGTCCGCTCCGAGGACTGCGCAGAAAACAGAAACCAAGAAAATCTCCGATTGTTCACATGGTTCGCCGTTGCCGGCACGCTCGCCGCCGGTACGTGCATGAAAACGAAGCGCAAAATTCCATCCCCATCGCCCGGAATGGTAAAATTATGAACGAATGCATGCGCCCGTTCGCTCGAGAAGGAACCCGCGAGAGTGGTGGTAGAATTTTCCTCCTCCGGCAGCTGCAACCCGGCCAAAGTCGAAGCGCTAAAGTGGCAAGATGTGCCGTTTGTATGCAAAAAAGGATTGTTTTCTTTTTTCACTCCTTTGAAACACACACACACACACACATTGGCCGTTACTTGACTCCGGGCGATGCGGATCTCGCTATCGGAGAATGCAATCAATGGCTCGGAGCCGGGGCGATGAGCAGGAAAATTGCGCATAATGCACATGATCGGAACTAATGCAATGATTCCCGTAATTTAAATTGGAGTTTTCGAGCTTTCCTCTACGCTATCGGGCGCAGCAAGGAGGGAGCCCCCGCACGATGCGATTGCCTTCAATCGTCGTGCAAATGGACGCCTTTGTTGTGCGTTTTTGCTTTCGCTGCGCTTGCCTTTTGTTCATACATTCCTGGGGAGCATTACACTACTGTAAAGCAAGGTTTTCCACATGGTATTCCTTGCAATTAAGAATGCTTACATGAAAAATATAGAGGGAAGAAAAAAAGGGCACGTATTGAATGATACATACTGCAAGCTTTATCTTCAAACATGCATTTTCCATGTGAAACATAACCAATATCGTTTTATTACTAGCGATATTCCTTTGAAAAAGCTCGTCAGATTTCGGCGTGATATAAAAACGCTTGACGAAACGTGTTTCAGTTTCGATAAGTTATCTAAAGGGCACCGATTGGATAGCATTTGTTACGAGGGTTGTTTTTGGCACGCGATTACATACAAATTTCTTTGTAGGTCGTATGCAAGAAAACACCGGTTGTTTGTACCGAGCTGGAGGCTAGCAAAATCCCAAAGGTTAGTTGGGAACCCAGAATCAGTCTCCACTGTTGACGCACGAACGCAATCACCCAAATCGTCCTAACGTTGACAGGCTTCCAGCGACAGGCTTCGGCTCCGAACCACAGATTGATTTGGGTCAAAAATGTGCAGCCGCTCGATTGTTATCGAAGGTTCCCGATGACCACTCTGCAGCACACAGAAGGCCGTACCATGTCAATCGGTATTTACCATCGGATACGCTGTTTGGATGCCGTGTTTGCGCTTGCAGCGTAGTTGCAGGAACGCTCGGGCATCTGTCCTTTTTGGCGAAAAACCAACTGAGATGCGGTTGGGCCGTACATATACCAGTTACCAGTTTTGGTTGCCGCAGTTGGAACAAACGCTTACGTGGGCGGTTTGTTAACTCGGGGACAGGTCTTCAGGGACGTGAAATGGAACGTTGCAGTATCTATCCCACTAACGATTGATTTCAGTGGAGCTCGAGCACTTTGGGGCAATATTTGACAAATTCAGGCAAATTTCATTGTATGGTTTTGCTGCTACAAGTTTTTTAGATCGCGATCGCGAGTGGAGCGATAGCGCAAGGAGACCGTAATTTACCAATTATAGAAGTTCAGGGTGGAATCGTGAACCGACGAATTCGGTGCGGTTTAGGTCACGGCCGATCGATGTTTTTCGCGTTCTTGCAGCCGCGGCTGCAATCTTATGTAACGCCGGGCCACCATGGGAAACCCTTTCTCCTTCCAGGGGGAACATGGGAGCACGACTGAGAAGTGCTGTTGTTTAAAGAAGGATTTAAGTGGTCTTAATTGAGGAGCGTGCTCATATGTTATTTTGAAAACTTTTAGTACGAATTAAATATGACAGAAAATATGAAAATTCTTCGTCACATTCGTCATTGAAAAACCTGTAAAATAATGTCGTTTAATTTTTTTGTACTTTTTGATAACCTCTTGTGAGATTGAATAAGTACAAATAAATAAAACAAATTAATCTATTGGTTTTTCAGTGATGGATTGTTTAAAAAAATTATAAATATCTTGTATTTCTCTTAAGTATTATTTCAAATTTTTCGTATTGACACCTTCGGGTGATTTCCATAATACAAAATCCTGCATGCTCCCCATTCTTCCTTTTACCGTCGAAAGCATTCAACAGTGCATTCACCCGGCATGATGGAATGCACCCGCTGCCGGTCGAGTCAATTGACAGTGGGAAGATAAATTGACGCGCATTAACGTACGCTCATTTTTCTGCAGTAAAAGTCACGTAAATTCGACGGGAAATGCAAATCCCTGCATTCATCATCGAAGCTTTTTGAACGCGAATGAATGAGGCAAGCAACCGATTATAGATTTCACGCTGTTGACGTTGGTCGATGAGTAAGACGGTTGGAAGAAATGTTTCGGGGAGTTGTTTTGTAGGTCTACACGAAAAAAAAAATCTCTCGTCGGAAGTAAGCAATGAGGCTTCTTTTGCAGAAAATTTTGAATGTTATTCCCTTCAATGGAATGAAAGGACAAAGCCTTCGGTTGTTTGTACCGAGCTGGAGGCTAGCAAAATCCCAAAGGTTAGTTGGGAACCCAGAATCAGTCTCCACTGTTGACGCACGAACGCAATCACCCAAATCGTCCTAACGTTGACAGGCTTCCAGCGACAGGCTTCGGCTCCGAACCACAGATTGATTTGGGTCAAAAATGTGCAGCCGCTCGATTGTTATCGAAGGTTCCCGATGACCACTCTGCAGCACACAGAAGGCCGTACCATGTCAATCGGTATTTACCATCGGATACGCTGTTTGGATGCCGTGTTTGCGCTTGCAGCGTAGTTGCAGGAACGCTCGGGCATCTGTCCTTTTTGGCGAAAAACCAACTGAGGTGCGGTTGGGCCGTACATATACCAGTTACCAGTTTTGGTTGCCGCAGTTGGAACAAACGCTTACGTGGGCGGTTTGTTAACTCGGGGACAGGTCTTCAGGGACGTGAAATGGAACGTTGCAGTATCTATCCCACTAACGATTGATTTCAGTGGAGCTCGAGCACTTTGGGGCAATATTTGACAAATTCAGGCAAATTTCATTGTATGGTTTTGCTGCTACAAGTTTTTTTTATTAATATACCTCCTAGTCATGAAAGTTTTTTTTAACAAATATTTCATATAACTGACAACCTTTTCAGTAATGAGTTTCATATATAACTTTTAAATAAATTGAATTGAATGATTATTATTTGGAAATGTTAACAATTTTCAAATTATTTTATTCAATTTCACAACGCTTTATAAATTGTAGGCGAAATAAGCTTTGAGCAAAAAAGGACCATATCTTCTTTATGAAGCATCGTACTAGCGTGCAAAAAGCTTAATCCAATAATCAAGCATGAAAATTAACTTTCTGGTCAAATTTGTGACGGAAAACCGATCGTCGCGTATTCTTCCGAATCCGTTTCTACTTCGCACAGTCCGCTCCGAGGACTGCGCAGAAAACAGAAACCAAGAAAATCTCCGATTGTTCACATGGTTCGCCGTTGCCGGCACGCTCGCCGCCGGTACGTGCATGAAAACGAAGCGCAAAATTCCATCCCCATCGCCCGGAATGGTAAAATTATGAACGAATGCATGCGCCCGTTCGCTCGAGAAGGAACCCGCGAGAGTGGTGGTAGAATTTTCCTCCTCCGGCAGCTGCAACCCGGCCAAAGTCGAAGCGCTAAAGTGGCAAGATGTGCCGTTTGTATGCAAAAAAGGATTGTTTTCTTTTTTCACTCCTTTGAAACACACACACACACACACACATTGGCCGTTACTTGACTCCGGGCGATGCGGATCTCGCTATCGGAGAATGCAATCAATGGCTCGGAGCCGGGGCGATGAGCAGGAAAATTGCGCATAATGCACATGATCGGAACTAATGCAATGATTCCCGTAATTTAAATTGGAGTTTTCGAGCTTTCCTCTACGCTATCGGGCGCAGCAAGGAGGGAGCCCCCGCACGATGCGATTGCCTTCAATCGTCGTGCAAATGGACGCCTTTGTTGTGCGTTTTTGCTTTCGCTGCGCTTGCCTTTTGTTCATACATTCCTGGGGAGCATTACACTACTGTAAAGCAAGGTTTTCCACATGGTATTCCTTGCAATTAAGAATGCTTACATGAAAAATATAGAGGAAAGAAAAAAGCCACGTATGGAATGCTACACACTGCAACCTTTATCTTCAAACATGCATTTTCCATGTGAAACATAACCAATATCGTTTTATTACTAGCGATATTCCTTTGAAAAAGCTCGTCAGATTTCGGCGTGATATAAACACGCTTGACGAAACGTGTTTCAGTTTCGATAAGTTATCTAAAGGGCACCGATTGGATAGCATTTGTTACGAGGGTTGTTTTTGGCACGCGATTACATACAAATTTCTTTGTAGGTCGTATGCAAGAAAACACAGAAATTTGAATAAATATCAAGATAAAATGCAAGAGCAGTTTTTTTCTGTATTATTTCCCCCATTTTCCCCATATCGGGAGAGAGATTTTTATTTGATCGTAGTCAAGATTTCCCTCTCGATTGCTTGCATTGGTTCGTTTCACTTTGCCGACAGTTTTCGCCATGCATGCCCGCTTGCCGGAATGTTAACGTGCAGCCGGGACCGGGAGCAGACCGAAGCCAAATTAAATCATTACAATTTGTCCGCATTGAAAGGAATCGCACACATCTGCAAAACCAGTTGCATATTGTGACTTGTTAAGCTCCAATCAGCGACATAAGCAATTGTTAACCCCCCCTGACAGCCCGTTTCGGTTGATGCATTCGTCGCCGAGAATTTTTCTTCTCTTTTTATTCCCACAGCCCGTGCCCGTTTCCGTTCCAGTTTGGAGCATTTGGGTAAGCGCACAAATTTTGCACATCCTTTTGACCTGCGGTCATGCTTTGGCGCTTTGTGGCGCTCTCGGGGGCGATTTTCGGGCTCGGTGGCAGTCACGGCAAGAGAGACCGATCGAAAATGAGTTAGAGCGCTCGAAGAGGGAAGCAATAAAAAGCATGCCGTAGCGAAGAAGCGCCCCGAATTAGAGTGCGCCGCTCGGGACGGAGAGTTTTTGCAAAACGGGTTCCAATTAGAATACCAATTGGACCGAAATAGAATAACCGAGAGGCGAAAAGCAAAACAAGCGAAACAAAAAAAAACAGCACACGCTCTAGTGGAGTTCGAAAATTGATTCCACGTTCGGATGACAACCATGCGCGACCGAAAACCCCGTCACCCATCAAGGGTGAGCAAGTAAAATTAAGAACGAACGCAGGGACAGAGGGCATGCGAGAAGTAGAAAGAGAGAGTCGGTGGAGCCAACAACAAAAAAAAACTTCGAAAAAAAAATGTAATAACACTCGACTTCAAACGACCACGGGAGACGAACACTCACTCGCGCTTTCGGTGACTGCGGCGCCAAAACCGCTGTGAAAACAAGCTGTCGAAGATGGCGAATGGCGACGACGACGATGGCGGCCCGGTGCCATGATTATTATGATTTCTGTTTTCGTGTAATTGAACAAATTGGAATAATTGTTTTAATTGATTTTAATTGGTTGCAGGACGGCGGGCTCGCGGTACGGAACGATTCCGAACATGTGTACGCACGAGTGTGCATGTGTGGAAGAATTTTGCGGGTTTGGCTTCGTTCATTCACGCTCTTTTGTTTTGGTTACAATTATCGGGCGGAAGCTGTGCGATTTTATTCAGCATTGGGAGGGATTCATCACCTTTTGCTTCCCATTTTTCGAGCATTCAAGCTCGATATGAAGCGATCGTAACTATTTGTTTGTATCTGTAAACGATTCAAGAATGTGCTTTCGTTATTATTTCACTTACTTTTGTTTACTAAAAATCACCAGAAAAATGACGAAAAAACAAAGCTTAAACATTTTACTACTTTTGAAAACATATAGCAAACAAAGTCTAATTAAGTTTTCCTGTTTATTTTTTTTTGATTTTACTACGCGGATATTTAAGTTAACCATTTTTTAATTGTTTTTGTGCATCAGCTGCTTTCTGCATACACCAAAACGATTCAGTTTTGTTACATGTTTTTAAGCACATTTATATGTTAAAAAAAATTCTTTTCAGTAAGGAATGTCATATCACATTAAATTGAAATTTTTCAACGATATGGACACAAATGTGTATTTTTTTTTTCTTACATGTCATCAATTAGTGTTTTTTATCTTCACAAAGCTCGCTTCCACATGCAAAAATGAAAAAAAAAATCAAAATAGCTCCTGTGATCCTGTGATAATTTGCCCCAACACGTTGTACAACTTGTAGCGGCCGGTGTGTTACATTTCGCAGCGGCGTACAAGCTCCATCCGGTTAGCACGATTCCGCACCCAAAGATGACCGGTTTCAGATTACCTCGTGAGTGTGAATAGATACTCGGCAGTGCTAGAGAAATCCTCTTCTAGCTATGCGCTTGTTTTTAGATTTTTTAATGAACTAGTTTCCACCGGAGGACCGCCTCCGTATCGCCCATTTTACCATCGCTACAACCATGGACGGCTGAATAACATTCCGCATTCCGCAACGTTCGTGGGTTGCGTTTGAAAGGCTGTGTTTTTGAATTGAAACATAACCCCACTTCGGCGCTGGCTCCCATTTATTTCCTCTCATTTATTTGCCCACGCACACAAACACACATTCAAACTCATACATACAACCAACCGGGGGATGTGTTGTAAACGCGCACTGAATAGGATGCGAGTCCTTCCCGCACTATTGACGCCGTTGAGACCTTTGGCGCAGATTGAAGTGCGAGTAGCTGGCGGCGTATAGTTTTGCTTTCATTGCATCGGGCCACCGGGGCTGGTGTTTCTTTTCACGTCGAGCTCTGCTACTTTTTTCCGCTCTAGCTCAGCTCCATTGCTGTTTCAGTCAGTTATCCTTTCATCATTTGATGTCAATCTGTCCCAGTACGTTTGTTGCTGCTCGGTTTTCGAGTAGATACTACTGTAAGTAATACAGCGCGGCTTCATAGATAGAGCAGCTTCAGTTTAATTATGCTACCTGACGATGAATGAGGGAAAGAAGCACTCTCTGAGATCCTGTTCTGTGTAGTTTTCTTCATGTTGAAGTTGGACTCTGAGAATATTACTTCATATAATGAAGTGAATGAATTGGTTTTGACTATGAGGTGCCCCAATGATACTTTGTCATGAATGATGTCGGATTAAAGCTTACATTTTATAGAAATTTTATTCAAAAACTACACTCGACGTCAGCGTAACTGACTCACGCATCAAACTGTTCCTTATTTCTTACCTCTATTTCTGTTTCCCATTATCACAACATAGCAATTGGTCTCAACAAATGGCATCGTTTCTTAAACTGATTACTTCATTACCAACTGCTCGATGCAGCATCTTCGCGCAGTAGCATAACGACCCTTTCCGCTCACCCCCTCCCACCTCCTCCGCTTCCTCCACTCCCCCAATTCAAATGCCCCCGGTGACTCAAATGAACTCGAACGCTTCGCATCCGTCGTCGCACTCAATTCCCGTCAATAAAAGCGAATGCTTCTCCACATTGAAAGCTAATTAAATTCGCTGTCCGCTTGCGAAGCGATTGCGTGTGCCACCAGTGCCCTTTTCCCCCACCCACCCCATCCGGGAACCGGGCTCGGTGTGGAGCAGGGGAAAATATTCCATAATTTCCGGACGGGCTGCTTCCGCGCGGCGCATTCGCCTTTTATTCGGCTGCACGATGAACGGAATAATTTATTTACCGCGCCCATTCTTCTGCTAATCCTCGGCGGTGGGCTGAACTGGTACGCGGGCTTAAAAAATATTTGTCTCATTTTGAATAAAACCAAATAAAATATATGAAACATATAAAATGACAAATCAGACATACTTGCTTTAAAAACAAAATTGATCACGCTGCTGACAAAAGCTCGTGGCAAACGTAATAACAAATTGTAAACATTCCTGGTGCTAAAATCGGTTTAATCCGTTGTCGAGCAAGCGGTCGAGCCTTGATGGAAAATTAATTCAACAAATTCGAATCATTCAGCATCACTGTTGGACTCCGACGACTCCTTCCTTTGAGCCATGCCCACTAAATTCAAACCCAAACAAACAAAAAAACACGGTAGTTTCCGAGAATGGCTGACATTCAACACCAATATTGAAAAATTCATCACGACGCACGGCGGGACAAATGTTGCTCCGAAATTCAGAAATCCGATAGCCAACCACCACGAATGCTAATGCCTCGATCGCTAGCAGTAACCGGCAGCAGCAACAGCACACTGATCGATGTTTGACATACGATCTTCGGCAACAAACGCGCTCCCACCGTCGTCGGCGGAACGCGACACAAAGCTAGATCGGCTTCTTGTGTTTTTTCCTACTTCCCCAATCTCCTCCATTTCATCCCAAAACAAATCGATCGCCAATGAGGGCAATAAATATGTCCCGGGGCTGTCTGTTAAAATGTCACCCACGTCCATGATCGAACGAGGTAAGCCCAGCCCATGAGTTATTGGCAGCCATCCGCGGAAGTAATTGACCGGGACGCGCTCGCCGCGAGCCTTACCGGGTTCGACGCATGCCATCCCCGCTAAGACGCCATCATTCGGCGTCTTCTCTGCGCAACCCCGTGATGAAGATTCATTCGCCCCCTTGGTGAGCGCGATGGGATGTATTTTACAGAGCCATTTCCTATCGGGCGCACCGCGGGAGCTGCGTAATTAATCACTATCTACGCAGACCCATCAATCAGCCGGGTGCGCGGGTTAATCAATCAAAAGTAGCGACCCCGCGGGATCGGACAGAAACCGCAACAAGCCGCGCATTGTTTCGTTCGAGTCGGATTCGGAATCGTCGTCGGAGCGCTACGACGATTCGCACACAGTAATCGATCGAAGATGACACGATGCGGAAAAGGGGTTGCTCTGGGAGCTGGGAAAATGCGCACCCGGCTCACATTCCGGCGTTCAGCCGAAAACTGCACCATTCAAACGAGGGTTGCTCTCGTACATGAAGTGCATCAAAACAGGCATTTCTTCATGGGACGTTATCCCACAGACTGGGACTCGAATATGTCAATTACACTCTCACTTTGACAGCTGCAAAGTAAACCCAAAGAAAAGAAAAAGTACTTTTTTGGTCGCGTCCCTAATGCATTATGGCGATATCGCCGATCGAATCTATCATTTTCGGTCGGTCAACGGTATCGGTGACGGTGCCGCGTTTGGAAAATGAATATACAATTCGGAGGCGCCTGCATCGGGGCGGAAATGCAGTCCCGGGGACAGATTTATTACCAAAATCCATAATCATAAAAAGCTGACATCGGTCGCAATTTATCTTTATTTACGATGCATTTCGAATGTTTGGCGAGTGTGTGTGCGTGTGTTTTTGAGAGTGTTTTTACGTTTTTTCACCTCTAACGTCCATCATCCAAAGTGTATTGCCTTATCCAAAGGAATGCGAAAATCGTGACTCAAATTTCGTAACAGGTTTCCCAGGCAGGAACGAACCTCCCAAGCAGGAACAGGAACAGAAACAGTAAAAAAATGTTTTTTAAATGCATTCTCTTATCGAAAAATGCTGAAACGAATTAAAAGGGGAGTATCCTTACTTGGAACACGTTTGCAGAATGTTGGACCAATAAAAACCTCCCAAAAGATCGGAGAAAAAGCGACCTCCTATAACGAAATCGCTTTCTCTTCACGATCGTAATGGAACAAAGTCATTATTTAATTAACATAAACCACGCAACTGCACTCACATTGAAAGATCTCCAAACTTTACGGACGGTAAAAGGTACCGGCGGAGAAATAAATTCCCGAAAACTTCAAATGAGCGCGGTACTGCTATCGAAAATGACACATTCGCGCACTTTATGCGCCCCAGAGAGCTAAAGATGATTTCGATTTTTATGAGCTCCTTTATCCGCCGGTACGTTTTACGTCACTCGTTTCGGCTGTGCGCGTTTTGATGGAAGACTGACGCCCAAGTGTTCGGGGAGGGAATTTATGGCTTGATAAACGGGCATACGCGCCGTGGTTCGAGGGGGAACGGGATTCGTAGTTTTTCGAATGCTGATACGGCACTTGTTGCAGCCGGGGATGGTGCATATACCAGAGGAAGTAGGCACGGCAAACGAAGATGACATGGCTTGTAAATTACTGCCGGCGCGACACGCGTGTGAGTTCTTATTTTCGGACGACACCGACGCCACGTTTAATGGATTCCGATGAGAGATCTTTAATAGCGTCGAATGCACCTTCGATTGACGGTGGATCATCAACATGAGCCGTGTGCTGGTTTGATGGGTGGGATTGAGAACGTAAGGTTTAAATAGTCGCGGGTATTAGCTGGGAATTAAATGGGAAATTTAAAGACTCACTTCAAGTTAAGTTAGCTCTTATGATAAACTGCAATTTTATTGAATAAATCATGAAATCATGTCATTAACATTACTACACTACATTACTTCACTGAGCTGTATACACATATTCCAAGGTTCTCCTGTTCAACATTTCAAGCTGTGTTAATATGAAACTTAGTCATGAAAAATTTAAATTTGTTGGAATGCTGTTGTGCTAAACATCAATTTGTGTGATCATTGTAATATTCAATTCTTCACAAAATTAAAACAATGATTAAACCTAAACTTATCGAACAACTTGAAGCTAAAGTATTTGGAGAATGATTCGTTGGCTTGCTTTGACAAGGTCCACATAAGGATAAACAAGAGAATGTACCAAAGATTAGAAACCTGAAGATGATTATTGATTGTGACCAGTGTTGGGAAAGGTGACAGTTATTGACATATAATTGCCCACATTCATTCAGTTTGAAGCTCGACATTTGATCCCAATGGATTCATTTGACTTTCACTTCAAAAAATGTCGTTGGATACCATGACATTTTTTTTGTGTATGTATTTGACGTTCATATTCAAGATTTTCAAATAAACTAGAACGCTTTCGATCGCCTATCATCGATTTGTCATCCTTCTGTCAAACTTTGGTGAGGCTTGCCACAGGAATTTATTTCTCTTTTCATCAATTTGGCATTCATAATTACTACTTGCGCTTATTTGAAACCAGATATTCAGTTAGAAAACGAAAACTGATTATCCTGAGTGTAATTTGAGCAGATAAACACCATTTTGCGCGAAAAAATGGAATGTGCGAAAATTTCATATCATATTCAAACTACTACTATTCAAACTACAACAGCAGCATTTATTATACTGCTACATCATGGGTATTCATTTGAAAGGTGTACAGAAATGGCGCTAGTGTGGCATTTG
>KZ069467.1:2835-25125 GCA_002091845.1 Anopheles cracens
TGATTTTAACATGTCGTTATTGTTGAGGTACAAGAATGTGGGCGAGAAAAACGGTATGTTTTTGCGGGTACCGCGAAAAAGCGGTGTTTTTATTGAGAAACGCGGGGAACGCGGGCAGCAAGCTGAATTTAGCATGGTAAGTAAAATCGATTTTTGTATAAAAAAAGCTTCACAAATACTAAGGCAAATGACCTTTTTACAACTTATTTTCCAGCTCTATCGCCTTCGAATGATCGAACTGATGATGAGCGTCCCGCCGCCATTGGTGACGGGCGTTGCTGCGGGAGTAGCGGCGGCCAACAGTTTCCATCCATTCAACCGCCCACCACCGTCATTGAGGACGGGTGTTGCTGCGGCCAGCAGCAACTTCATTAATAACATACATTCTGCTAAATGTTGTGACATCGGGAACCATCGGATTGTTAGTTTACTCCAACGGAATCCGTTTGCTTAAAGTCGCCTGGCGTAATCCAGAGTATTGTATTGTAGGACGCTCGTAAATTGCATCAGATGATACTCATCGATCTATGATCGGATCTCACACTCTTGGTAAGTTTGGCAACGTTGTCGATGGCTGTTTCCCCTCTTCTCACCGACACTGAGCCGATATAAACATCATGTAATCTAGTCTGGTTACCTATCGCGCTTCCAGCCTGCGGCTGCTATCCAGGATATTCAGGCGTCTGTCGGAGGTCACACATGAGTTAACTGGATTAGCACTGATGTTGAAGATGTTACAATTTGTTAGAACACATAACACATAACACTACTTGATTTTTTTAAAATGTAGCTGCATTTTATGGTTCACATCGGCCCATTGAATTTTAGAAGACACCGTTGACATAATAAATTGAAAATTTCAATCAAAGTACAATTAAGTTAACGTTTTACCAAATCATGTTCATATGAATATACATACAATAAAAAGATGCGTCTTGTGTGATTATTGATTAACTACTGTCGATCTTAAATCATGAGTCCCGTTAATTCCCTTTGTCTCATTTTACTGAATTGCATCTCTTCTCTTTCAGGCTTTCTCCTGCAAGCGTCCTACAATCAGAACGAAACGAGCGTATTCGAAAACCTCTTCCACTACGACGCGGACATACGCGCGAATGCTGTGCATTATCTCGTACGCAATATGCGCACCATGATGCTGAAGAGCCGCGGCAAGATGGAGCTGCTGCGCAACAGCATCTGCGAGCGGCTGGACGACGACAGTTGTGAAGTGATCGCTGAGCTGCTGAACATGGAGGCCACCCAGCTAGTAACCGTGGTCGGTGCGGAAACACTCATCAACAAGCTAAACCAACTGACTCTAAAATGTGCGGCTAATCAAAAGCGCTGGCGTAGGGTAACCCCTCGCCTGATCGGACTCATTACTGACGAGTGCATTTACGGTACGGTGAACATAAACCGCGTCATCATCACGCTCTATCCGCTGCTCTTCCCGCTCGGGGATGACACGACTGGCAAGCAAAACGCCGTCTCGCTCCTATCGTCCCCGTTCGGGACGGGGAAGTGTTTGAACGAAATCTGCTGCACGAAAAACTCCCAGCAGGTGTACAGTGCGTTCTGCGAACAGCTGCTTCTGGAGATTCAGCTGACCGATCCGGAAGCGGAAGACATCATACAGTGTGTGCTGGATTCTTACTTCCGCAAGGATGGCCGTACGTCCAGCGCGTCGCACGTGTCCGCGAAGACGCTCGACAATGGTACGATCGATCTGGACAGCGACGGGGAGGACTTCGAGAGCAAGGACAAGGACGTGACGATGTGGTACTCGCAGTTCCTGAAAAGCTTCGAACGGCAGTACCCGGCCGCGTTCGATAAGGTTGTGAAGCGGGTAATGAAGGGACAAGAGCAGTATTCGCACAAGAAGCGGAATGCGCTGCGGAACGTATTGGGTGAGTGTATTGTATTGGTTTTTATTAAGTTACGGTTTCCGTTTAATTTACTTTATAAATAATATTTATCTTTAAACATTTTTTTAACTTGCCAAAAGCCTACGAATGCCGTGCTGAGATGCTTGCGTTGGCATTTGATTTTCCTTACTTGCGCTACTGGCCAACAGATGGCGCCACCGAAGCTGTTAGCACAGATGTTGAAGATGTTGCAATTTGTTAGAACACATAACACTACTTGATTTTTTTTAATGTAGCTGCATTTTATGGTTCACATCGGCCCATTGAATTTTAGAAGACACCGTTGACATAATAAATTGAAAATTTCAATCAAAGTACAATTAATTTAACGTTTTGCCAAATCAAGTTCATATGAATATACATACAATAAAAAGATGCGTCTTGTGTGATTATTGATTAACTACTGTCGATCATAAATCATGAGTTCCATTAATCCCCTTTGTCTCATTTTACTGAATTGCATCTCTTCTCTTTCAGGCTTTCTCCTGCAAGCGTCCTACAATCAGAACGAAACGAGCGTATTCGAAAACCTCTTCCACTACGACGCGGACATACGCGCGAATGCTGTGCATTATCTCGTACGCAATATGCGCACCATGATGCTGAAGAGCCGCGGCAAGATGGAGCTGCTGCGCAACAGCATCTGCGAGCGGCTGGACGACGACAGTTGTGAAGTGATCGCTGAGCTGCTGAACATGGAGGCCACCCAGCTAGTAACCGTGGTCGGTGCGGAAACACTCATCAACAAGCTAAACCAACTGACTCTAAAATGTGCGGCTAATCAAAAGCGCTGGCGTAGGGTAACCCCTCGCCTGATCGGACTCATTACTGACGAGCGCATTTACGGTACGGTGAACATAAACCGCGTCATCATCACGCTCTATCCGCTGCTCTTCCCGCTCGGGGATGACACGACTGGCAAGCAAAACGCCGTCTCGCTCCTATCGTCCCCGTTCGGGACGAAGTATTTGGCGTCGCAGTTCTATGGTAACAAAGAGAGCTGCGATCAGATGCTGGAAACACTGCAGAAGGCAGGCCCGAGCGCCAACCCGATCCAGGTGTGCTTCGATATACTGCTCCTTTCGTCGGCCCTGCCCACACCGTGCACCGTTGAGCAGGCCGACCTGGTGCTGGATCACGCCGTGCGGCAGCTTCAAAGCAATCGCTTCCAGTACGCCCCAACCTCCGACATACAGTGTCTGCGCAACAACAAACTACCTCAGGATCTGCTGACCATCCCGATACGAGAGCCACTATCCGGGGCTGTTGAAGCTGTTCGATCCGCTGATGGAGTTGGTGAAGCACCTGCACGAGGAGGAAACGGTGGTGGGTACGGCGTTCGAGCGGATGGTGATCGTGCAGCTGAGCTACATTGCGCTGCGCCACCTTTCAAAGATTTTGACGCAGCACGACACGAAAAAGGTGCAGTCGGTGTTGGCGGCGTTGATGGTGGAACTGCGGGGCTATAAGAAGAATCCGAATCAGCAGATTCTTTCGTCGCTTATTCTGTGCATTGGGGAGCTGTGCAGCAATTTGGGGCCTTATTCGATCAACTTCTTGCCGCAGTTTATGCCGATGGTGAACAAGTTCCTCAACGCGCAGCTGCTGTCGGATGAGCCGTTCGATGTTCTTACCTCGAGCATTGTGCTGCTGACGGTGAAGATTGTGGACACGTTGTCACGGTTCCTTTCGCCGTATCTGCGCCCGATGTTGGTTAGTTTGACGAAGCTGCATGCGATGATCGATCAGCGAAAGGATCCTAGGTTGGGCAATATGCTCTCGCGGTTGGTGTTGATTTGGGAGAATCTTACGGAGACGATTACACCGCGTGTGTTGATGCCAGCGATTGAAGAGTGCTATCATGGGTTGATCGGTGCCGGTGACCTTGACGCGATCGGTCCGCTGATGCATTTGCTCTCGACCATGTTTATGAAGCTGAAGGCAAGGGAGCCACACACGATAAAGAAGGAACTAATGGAGCTGTTCCTGACTGCGTTGCAGTTCCGTTGTTACAACTCCTCCTTGGACACCTTCACACTGTCATCGATCGAGGCCGCCGAAGCGCATGTCATCCGCGCGTTCGTCGTACTAGTACTGAAACTTTCGGAACACGATTTCCGGCCCATATTCTACGAGGTGTTCGAATGGTCCATCCGAGAAACGTCGAGCAACGATCGTGCGATTACATTCTTCAACCTGTGCTGCCACGTGGCCGAGGCACTCAAGTCACTGTTCGTGCTGTTCGCAAGCGATCTGGTTGCGATTGCGGTGAAGCTGCTGAATGCCACGAACAGCGCGAAGGTCGACGGGACCGAGGTGAAGGAACTTCATTTTGCAGTGCGCTCGAAAAACGTGACGCTGCTCCGGTACGTGCTGAAGACGCTGTACAGCATCGTGCTGTACGACAATCAGAACTTCATCAACGCGGTGCGGTTCGATATGCTGCTGGCGCCGTTGGCGGATCAGCTCGAAAATGAGCTGATTGCGAGCGATGATACCGAAATTCGCGGCTTGGTGATCGATTGTCTGGCGCAAATGGCGGTTGCCGTGATGGATGAATCGCTGTGGCGTCAGCTAAACTATCAGGTGTTGATGAAAACGCGCAACAACGACGCGACTGTGAGGTAAGCTGCTTCGGGGACGGTCGGCGATATAAGGTGGCACCTAAAGTGCAGCAATAATCATTGTCTTTATTTTATTTTATCCTTCTTCCACACATCTTTGCGGTAGGCTGTTCGCATTGGAGGCATGTACCGCCATCGCACGTAAACTGGGCGAGAGCTACGCACCGTTGCTACCGGAAACCATTCCGTTCCTAGCGGAACTGATGGAGGACGATAATGAGGACGTCGAGAAGGCGGTGCACCAATCATGCCGTGAAATTGGTCGTGCGGCAGGTGAAGATTTGCAGAAATATTTCTAAAAGTAGGCGATAGCTACGGTGCCTCCGGTTGTATCGCAGTAACCTGGTTCAGTGTCGTGCAGAGAAATGTAGCGTTACTTCTCGCCGAAGTGGAAGTGAATCATTTGCCGGCTGCTGCCTAAAGTGTAAAGAAATACAGTATAAAATTGCGAAGTACCAAGTCTCTATACGCGCAGAACTTGTCATGTCGAGAGATGAGAAACTAGAGTTTACAGAATACGTTGGGTGGGATGTCGGAGCAAGGTGAGTGTACTTCGCAACTGCCGCGTTTTATTTTTAGTTTGATAGCATATCGATTATCTATCGAACATCTTCCAGGATATCCGCGAAATGTTTTTTTTTAATTTCAAATATCGTGTTGATGATTTTTAATCTCATGTTTCTCGAGCTGAACAGACTAATTCATTGCTAAAGTTAAGGTGCATTAAAGTTTAGCTTATAAATTTAATACGTTGTGATCAATTTATACGGTGATATTAGGCTACGCCAGTAAATTGGGTCGTATCAAAATGAGAAAAATCTTACCTCCAGCGAAAAATTAAAACGTTGCTTTTATGAGTTTGACATCTCTGTCTCAGGTAGCATGGAGACGAACATTTTTATTGATTTCAACTCAATATTCACAAAGCTTGACAAAGCTTGCCATTTCTAAAATTCTTTGGTGAATAATATGAATTATGATGTAATATTGCGATATGATATAAAACTATCACTACTTTTTAGTATGCTACAGCATACTGGGCATTTTTTTTTGCAAACCTTATTACTGCCCTGAACAATATTGCCAATATTTGTATACATTCGTTCCGATTTTTCCCGTGGACGTTCGTTCTCCGAATCCAACCGACGCTCGCGTGTAAAAACAATAGCACCTTTATGTTTAGTATGCTACAGCATACTGGGCATTTTTTTTTGCAAACCTTATTACTGCCCTGAACAATATTGCCAATATTTGTATACATTCGTTCCGATTTTTCCCGTGGACGTTCGTTCTCCGAATCCAACCGACGCTCGCGTGTAAAAACAATAGCACCTTTATGCAAACATATTAATTTCTATTATTATCTTTATCACGCCCCGGTTCGTAAATCGTTGACATAAAAATATTATTGTATTCCTTCCGTCACCATATCCCCCACGTGCTGGTTGATGAAAACGCGCAACAACGACGCGACTGTGAGGTAAGCTGCTTCGGGGACGGTCGGCGATATAAGGTGGCACCTAAAGTGCAGCAATAATCATTGTCTTTATTTTATTTTATCCTTCTTCCACACATCTTTGCGGTAGGCTGTTCGCATTGGAGGCATGTACCGCCATCGCACGTAAACTGGGCGAGAGCTACGCACCGTTGCTACCGGAAACCATTCCGTTCCTAGCGGAACTGATGGAGGACGATAATGAGGACGTCGAGAAGGCGGTGCACCAATCATGCCGTGAAATTGGTCGTGCGGCAGGTGAAGATTTGCAGAAATATTTCTAAAAGTAGGCGATAGCTACGGTGCCTCCGGTTGTATCGCAGTAACCTGGTTCAGTGTCGTGCAGAGAAATGTAGCGTTACTTCTCGCCGAAGTGGAAGTGAATCATTTGCCGGCTGCTGCCTAAAGTGTAAAGAAATACAGTATAAAATTGCGAAGTACCAAGTCTCTATACGCGCAGAACTTGTCATGTCGAGAGATGAGAAACTAGAGTTTACAGAATACGTTGGGTGGGATGTCGGAGCAAGGTGAGTGTACTTCGCAACTGCCGCGTTTTATTTTTAGTTTGATAGCATATCGATTATCTATCGAACATCTTCCAGGATATCCGCGAAATGTTTTTTTTTTAATTTAAAATATCGTGTTGATGATTTTTTAATCTCATGTTTCTCGAGCTGAACAGACTAATTAATTGCTAAAGTTAAGGTGCATTAAAGTTTAGCTTATAAATTTAATACGTTGTGATCAATTTATACGGTGATATTAGGCTACGCCAGTAAATTGGGTCGTATCAAAATGAGAAAAATCTTACCTCCAGCGAAAAATTAAAACGTTGCTTTTATGAGTTTGACATCTCTGTCTCAGGTAGCATGGAGACGAACATTTTTATTGATTTCAACTCAATATTCACAAAGCTTGACAAAGCTTGCCATTTCTAACATTCTTTGGTGAATAATATGAATTATGATGTAATATTGCGATATGATATAAAACTATCACTACTTTTTAGTATGCTACAGCATACTGGGCATTTTTTTTTGCAAACCTTATTACTGCCCTGAACAATATTGCCAATATTTGTATACATTCGTTCCGATTTTTCCCGTGGACGTTCGTTCTCCGAATCCAACCGACGCTCGCGTGTAAAAACAATAGCACCTTTATGCAAACATATTAATTTCTATTATTATCTTTATCACGCCCCGGTTCGTAAATCGTTGACATTAAAATATTATTGTATTCCTTCCGTCACCATATCCCCCTCGCAGTGCCGAGGTTTGAAGGCGTCCGTCCGATCTAAGGATGTGTGCAATAGTGCGTGGTATTGAATCTGTTAGCGTGACTGTATGGTGCTCCAGCGGGCTCTATCGTGCGGCGTATTGTGCGGTGTTTATTTGCCTTGTGATAATAGAGCTCCGATCGCAGAACGGCTCAACACTACGAAACGGTGCCCCTAGCACGAGGCTCAGAGGGTCAGAGGCTCTAAGACGTTGGCAACCACAGCGTCACAGCGTGATGCATGTAAATATTGACACGGTTTAGAAATTTGACTACTAATCTCTACCTACGGAGACGAGACGAGTGTCTACGAATCGGATGCTCGCTATGGGAGTGTTGGTTCGCCCGGTGTACGGGCGAACGATATCACTTAAGCGGCTTAGTCACACTTTTGTTCCCGTACCCAACCGGTGCTCGGTGCTCGGTTGAAGCGAATGCTGCTGGTAGCTGCGTGGATGTGAAAAGAATCACGTGTATTTGTGATCTGTGTAATAATAGTGTAAATATCCGTGATGGAACGCCTCATGAGATCATGAGTTAGCCGCGTTTCAATAGCCTATCGTTCGACGCTAGTAAGATACTGTAATTTGTAGATGTTTGCGCATACCAAACTCCATCCACAAATCGTGCTTCCGTTTGCGATCCATCCAGCAAAAGCGCGTCAACGCTCGCTTGTGTTGGTCACCGCGTGTTCAGTGGTTCGCCTGTGCCTGCCGCGAGCCAACACTAGCGCACTGCTGGTGTCATACCGGCTACAGTTTGGCCGAACTCGCTCGGCCATTAAAAATAGATTAATATTTCCGAACCGCAAGCGCAACAACAATAAAAAACACTATCGCCCTCGGTCCAGCCGTTCGCCGCACAGAAGGGACAAACTAATATATTTCCGGCGAGTGTCCTTCCCGGCGGGGTTTTCCGCTTTCGCGATCCATCTTTCGCTCACCTGCTCTGTCGCACCTTCGGCGACCGCGGGCCGGGACGACGGGGCAGGCCACCCGCACTGACCATCCTAAATTTGAGTGGACGAAACTACCGCGGGACGATCCACATCTTTCCCTCCCTCGCTCGCGGTCGCTCTGGGTGGATCGGTAAAATGTTGTGTTTGCCTAGCAACGATCGTTGATATCGTGAGATGCATCGCGTGCGCCCGTGGACAAAAGCCGATGGTAAGAGATAACGTCTATCTCATCATCGCATCAAGGCGGGTGGGTGTGTAAGTGTCTTTTGAGCTAAGCTGAAATAAGAAAAAAAACAAGATCTCATAAAACGTCCGCAACATTCAGCCTTCGGGAAGATTCCATACTGGGGCAAGCTATGTCACGGGGCACAGTGCCGAGGTTTGAAGGCGTCCGTCCGATCTAAGGATGTGTGCAATAGTGCGTGGTATTGAATCTGTTAGCGTGACTGTATGGTGCTCCAGCGGGCTCTATCGTGCGGCGTATTGTGCGGTGTTTATTTGCCTTGTGATAATAGAGCTCCGATCGCAGAACGGCTCAACACTACGAAACGGTGCCCCTAGCACGAGGCTCAGAGGGTCAGAGGCTCTAAGACGTTGGCAACCACAGCGTCACAGCGTGATGCATGTAAATATTGACACGGTTTAGAAATTTGACTACTAATCTCTACCTACGGAGACGAGACGAGTGTCTACGAATCGGATGCTCGCTATGGGAGTGTTGGTTCGCCCGGTGTACGGGCGAACGATATCACTTAAGCGGCTTAGTCACACTTTTGTTCCCGTACCCAACCGGTGCTCGGTGCTCGGTTGAAGCGAATGCTGCTGGTAGCTGCGTGGATGTGAAAAGAATCACGTGTATTTGTGATCTGTGTAATAATAGTGTAAATATCCGTGATGGAACGCCTCATGAGATCATGAGTTAGCCGCGTTTCAATAGCCTATCGTTCGACGCTAGTAAGATACTGTAATTTGTAGATGTTTGCGCATACCAAACTCCATCCACAAATCGTGCTTCCGTTTGCGATCCATCCAGCAAAAGCGCGTCAACGCTCGCTTGTGTTGGTCACCGCGTGTTCAGTGGTTCGCCTGTGCCTGCCGCGAGCCAACACTAGCGCACTGCTGGTGTCATACCGGCTACAGTTTGGCCGAACTCGCTCGGCCATTAAAAATAGATTAATATTTCCGAACCGCAAGCGCAACAACAATAAAAAACACTATCGCCCTCGGTCCAGCCGTTCGCCGCACAGAAGGGACAAACTAATATATTTCCGGCGAGTGTCCTTCCCGGCGGGGTTTCCCGCTTTCGCGATCCATCTTTCGCTCACCTGCTCTGTCGCACCTTCGGCGACCGCGGGCCGGGACGACGGGGCAGGCCACCCGCACTGACCATCCTAAATTTGAGTGGACGAAACTACCGCGGGACGATCCACATCTTTCCCTCCCTCGCTCGCGGTCGCTCTGGGTGGATCGGTAAAATGTTGTGTTTGCCTCTCTTGCGGTGTTGTTTTTGCCATTTTTCTGCTGAGTTTGCCACCCTCCCCCCCCTCCATCCCCCATCCCGAGACGTTACGCCGCGAGACACGCCGTACGAAAGACGGAGAAATTGCGTGGTGAATGGGTCACTTGCAGTCATTACTTATGCGGTTCTGATATTTAAATATTTATTACTACTTAGTAATTTATGGCTCGTAAATAACGCTAGGGCTAGGTGTGTGTGTGATGCTAGAATTGGCACTAGGAATACAGGACAGTACACGGTGGGCGCAGTAGTAGCATACAGTGTCGGGATACAATGTAGTGAGATGAGACAACACTTTTAGCATTGTTTATACATTTAAAGAATTTAAAAAAAAACATCGGTGGAGATATAAAATAGTGCAGCAAATCAGTTCACCAACACCATCGTCCCTATTGGAGCACACAGTGTCTTAATCACAAACTGAGACACCTTAAAAGAATCAATTTAAAAAAAAGTTATATTTTTGCAAAGTATAACTGATTTATATTGGTGAAAGAATAAATATTTTTACTACTGATATCCTATAACAAAAAACAACATCGATACATGGAATATATGTAGAATACAATCGATATTGAACTCCCTACGGATGGATTAGATTCATTGAATTAATTTTTATTAATTAAATTGCGTAATGCATACATTACACAATTAGGCATTAAGAAGACATTGATTCTCTTTCATTTGATGCGGAACACTCCGTATTCCGAAGGTCTTATTCCAAAATTTTCCTAAATTCCAGTAGCAATCGATCAAAAGTTGTCCCACTGTCTCAGGTTCAGGTACTGTGTGTGTTTAGCACATTGCCTTAAACTTTCTGCTCAAATACTTCTTACCGTAAATGAAATTTGATATTGATCAAAATGTTCTACTCATCAAGTAATGTAGTTTTCTGTAAATTATTTGGAAAATCAATTTAGGAATGACAATGCGAGGGCAACTTGAGAAGTAATCAAAATTCCGTCCGTAGCGCGTCAGCAAATCAGATGGAGGTTATTGTCTTGATTATCCTTGCTACGTGTGCTAATGTATCGTTCTTTCTATTTTGACCACGTTCGGCCTGCCGAACTACCTTGACCTTAGCTAATCCTTTCTCCATCGCATCCGTCTGATGGCGAGCGGTAAAAGCTTGTCTGCAACGGAAAAAATTGGTGCTGTTTTCATGTGATTGTGAATGTGATTAGTTCAGCATAATTCACTGACGGTTGTTTCAGTATCAAGCGAAAAGCGATATCTTAGTGCGGTATCTTACGTGGAAAATCTCGGCGCAAACTTCTCGACCACATAAGGCTCGCCAAACGGAACAGGTCAGCGGCAAGGACCTTGCAGGCCCTGCTACTAAGAACGCCCAGCCATGGACAAGGAGCAGCAAAAACAACCGTTGGTTATGTAAGTAAGCCTACCTTCATACATAAGCAGCTCTCCGTTCGCGTTCCGAGCCGAGGTATTTGAATAGTTGTAAATAAATAAATTTTAATTAACGGGCCATTTTTGACGGGTCGAACGGGTCGTACGGGCGAATATCGGCGGGCGCTTGCGAGCGGAAAATTTGGCCCTAGACCAGACCGTAACCCCAGAGGGCTCGCCTCTTCGCCAGCCGTTGTATGGCTCTCTGTGTAGGTCATCGGGCGAAATCCGCAAGCGAGCGCGCGGCTTCCGATCGATTGGCTCCGGCTGGCAGCGGGGGAGAGTTCCAGGTGAAATTCTCAGATTTGCTGGTCGGTTCGAGTTTTTCGGCGAACCGACAGTATCGGAGCAGGATGAAGTTTGCGGAAAATTGTTTCCGTTTGTTGCACTCCCCCCCCCAACCTTTACCCCCCTCCCCACTGGTGGAGAGCACGCGGGAGATGCGATGGTGTATTGGTGATTGATTTTCATTACAGTGAAGCGCACCGCTGGAACCAGGCGACCGAACGCAGGGGGGAACAGCTTTTTTCCACCCCCTCCGGTTGCTTTCCGGCCGGTCGGTGTTTATGATTCGAATTTACTCCAACACAAAATGCGTTCCACTAATGGTTTGCTGATCAATGGTGGGTATCGAGGCTGGCCGGGCGGCCGATCGTTACGCAGCTAGTGGGCTGTTTTGCGAAAGTGGAATGCCGTGGAGTTCGGTTTATAAATAAACATTCTTTGGAATGTTCGATCTGCTCGATTGATACAATTACACGAGGGGGAAACTATAGGACTTACGGTGAAAAGTGAGCTGTATCCGTCGGGGTAAACCGCGCCCAAAACAATTAAAATTTCAGGTTCTTGTTAACAAACGGCTCAAGCTGGATAGTTTTACAGTTTGATAGCATTTCTATTTGAGTGAAAATTCCATTAATTTATTCTCTGAACATTTATTCCATTGAAAAGTATCACTTGTTCAATACAGTGCTAACCATGATGTTATCCTATTTACTGTTCATTTATGTAAAGTGTTGATTTTCTAAGGATTATTTTATTCTCGTTTTTCCGCACAGATCGACCGCTTCGTTGGCTTCTCTCCTTTCGACTCCCATCCTTTCTCCAAAATGTATCATACCCTCTTATCATTCTCCTCTAACTCTCTCATTCACACGCGCTCTCTGATCGTCAACCTGCGCACGATATCTCCTTCGCTAGTCCTCCCTTTCTAACATCGCAAGCGATGCTTGCATTTATATATACATGAAACAGAACAATTTATTATTAAAATATGCATAGTTTTGCGAACACCATTAATAATACTTATTTTTGGTAATCGGTTTGACTACAGCTGACTATGTAAAAAATAAAACTGAACATTGCAAAAAACCCAATGTTTCTTAAAAGTATTATGCTCCAATGTGTAGAAGAAAGTATGTCCAAACGAGCATAATCTGGAATGTTTTCGGTGTGAATTTTATCATCCTCTATAAAGCCGTCGTGTCTGCGAGGTTTGCTAGGATGAAAGACATCCACTATGGCACAAATGATCTTGGCTAACTCTGAAGAGAGCAGCAAAAATATCTATTTTAAGACGCGAAACAAACTTATCTCTTAAAACAGCTTTTATATGTTGCTCTAGATAGTTGATATCTCAGCTGGTCACTTGAGAAGATAACAAAAATCAACAACATTCTTTTCCGTGAATTGAGTTGCCCCTAAGTTGCTGGCTGATGTAAGGGATTTTTACTTTTTTCATCATTAATGCATAGAGCAATGTTTTCAGTTGCCCGAACATGTTCTTGCTTCGCTTGTGAAATATTAAATAAAAAAAAAACAATAAAATTGATGTTTGTTCATACAATATAACAACATCTTAGAACTCTTTGATCATGCATAAATATGGATGGATAAGAACCAAATTTTCCGAGAAATGTTCCTTGAAAAAGTTATCAAAAGAAAATACCAAAAATGTATTACACATACATAAGGACAACGAAAACAAACTCAAGGTTTATAGATGTTTAATCTAAACAAAATGCTGATGAACAATAATATCGAAACTACTTTAAACTTCAACAGTCTACATGGAATGATTGAGACAATAGATCTTGTAATTATTACATTTCACTTAGTAATCTGACGTATCGGTAGTTTGAAAGTTCCAGCTAATCTGTTTTAGTGAGCTCCAGAGAGTAATTTGAAAGATGTTTAAGTTTATAAATTAAGGTACCTTACAATTGCATAGTAGCTGGCAAGATGGACACCCATCTAAACTCCAATCCTGACAAAGAGCCCGTATCAAAGATAATTGATTAATCAACCAATCTTCGCACGGAAACGCCCATCGAATCCAATTGCTTGAAAAGTCAGCATCGTTTATCGTGTGTCGATCGTGAGTGTGTGTGTGTAAGTAGGAGATATTAGGATACAGAGAAAGCTAAATCCGTTTGAAACACGTACAACAATCAACAAAGAGCACAGCGATGCGGTACGGCGAACATACGAATGAACTGTTTGAGGCAGCCAATCGGTCAATTCAATTTTCAAGATCGAACCATTGTTGTACACCTAACCGTTCTTACCATCGTAGTTCTGAGCTGGATATTTCAGCGTTACAGTGCTGTTGCGAGAGGGAAGAAAGGGAGGGAACTACTCCACTTTTATATCTGCAGTGTTAGAACCGATTATGTGTTTCCGGCAGTGTGGAAGCACCAGAGGTCAAAGGCAGTTTTTTTTTCACTATATACATGCGAATTGAATGTTATGCTTAAAGGAAGAATAGTTGTACCGCACAGTCTGTGTTTCCCATGTCAGACGATGTGTGACCTCTAAAGCAGAACCATTTGCTCGCAGTGCGTCTTTTGGATTTCAGCGTTGATTAATGACCGGCAAGTGGTAGGATACGGCAAAGGGATTGGAAAATAGCTTACCTATGATGAAGTATACGCCGTACGATATACCAATTACTTCTGCCAGTGCATTGTGTAGGAATGGTTTGGGGAAAACAGTTGCTTCGTTCACCCACGTAGCACATGGGTGGAACATCCATTCGTCGAACCATGGCTATAATTCGAAACAGAGCAAGGGTCCGGTGTTCGGTAACGGTGGAGTGGCAACACAAGTGGCACCTTTTTCCCGGCCGGTTCCGGTTCGTCCCTGGCCAGGGCACGAGGAGCTGCTGGAAGTGTGGCGATGAGAATCGACTCAGCGAAACAGGACCATCCTTACACCGGCAGCGACCTTCAAAGCGAACGGCTGGTGGAAAAGCAAAGCATTAATTACAGCAACCTGCAGAGCGATAGTGAATCGGAGAAAATCCAAACACTTCAACACAGTCGATGCGCGTGCTGTAATTATGCTGCAGGAACAGAGGCAGTCATGGACAGTGTTCTCTACTGTACCTGCACTAAGGCCGCGCTAATGTCGAGGTGTACAGCAGTACACTTGAACATCTCCCATGCCCGAAAGAATAGTACGTGTGAAAAGGCTTTCTGCTACTTTTTATCCAAGTTGATTTCGTAAAGTGTTCATCAAAAATGTTCTCAAACACTCGTATCTGCTGGAGCTAGGGGAACAAATAGCTGCACTCGTAAATCTATCGGCAGCACGGTGCAACGCCCACTAGAGGCGTTTTAGTTTTGGTTCTAGCTCCTGGCACGATCGTTAAGGTGTAGGAGTATTACGTAAAAAACTTTTCTTCACTCTATTCTACTCATCAACCTGGTACGCTGCGGCAGTGTTCTGGTGTTTCGGTGCCAACTTTATGCAAAATCTACTTATCTGACCTTATAGTTGCTGTTGCTGCACAGCAATACTAATGCAAAGTGTGTGTTATTTTATTTCCTGTGGTTCCCTAGCGCTCTGGCCTCGCCATGCGATTTATTTCAAGCCACTCCGGAGGGTTGCCAGCGCCAGTAGTACTTCAAACACTGCAAAACATCAAGAAGTCATTAGAAAGTTTGTTATTCGTCAATGACCATGTTGCGGGAAACTCGCACCGTAGCTTGACTCCGGCTGGCTCCTAGATTCAAGCGTCAGGCGGTTCTCTACACTACGACACCGCTACGCACGCAAACCACGGACCGGGCTTCAAACTTTGCTGACCACAACAAGCAAATAGACAATAGACAGAGCAATTCCCAGTGTGAACCTCCGGAGTCTCACCACATAAATCACGCTCGCCAAACACCGCGCTGCCGGCGCGATGCCTCTGAGCCGGAACGCAACACTACGCCCCTCTCCGGTCATCGAACCGGGGCGGGATCGTCTTTGTTTCGGGCGCATTAAAACTTATTGAACCCGGGCGCCATCGAAGGTTGCGTCAAACATTCTAGCCCAACCGCGCACCGCACGGTATGGTATTAATTAAAGTTGAGAACTATTTCACAGTGCGACGACCGGGTCTACCGCATCACGCGCTGGTCGCTGGTGGCTCCGTTGCGGCCGGGAAACGGAAGTTATGCTCGCGCCATGATTTGCAACCGACTCGGAATGTTATGTGCAGCAGCGTGGTGAGCAGTCGGTATGGGCACTGGATTTGGCATTTGGAATTTGGATTTGGAACCTACGAAATAACTTCCTCCCTCGGGTCAGAGGAGAGATTTGATATAAAGTCTAAAACTGTGGCTGATGATAAGAATTTCTTTCATTTCAAAATTAAAGCTTCCATATAGTGGTTTTGCCAATGTAAAAACTTCTGGTTATTGGAACATGCCAGACAACATAAAGTCTAAAATTGTGGCTCATGATAAGAATGTCTTTCATTTCAAAATTAAAGCTTCCATATACTGGTTTTGTCAATGTAAAAGCTTCTGGTTATTGGAATGTGCCAAAATGTCATAATGCTCTAGATTCTTTCCAGGTTTAATTATTGCTCATAGTCCATTAGATTTGTTTAAATCCTTTCAGTGCAGATTTCGGGGATAATATTATTTGGCAAGGGAAGGGTATGAAATATGGAAATGAGGATGTTTTGTGTTTTTTAGAGATGTTTTGTGTTAATTAATGTGTTTTTAGAGATTGCACGAAAATTTAAACTCAATGTTGTCAATACGTTGAAAATAGCCTTAAAAACAAATAAGAACTTTGTTGGGGCATAAGAAAATCGAATTGTTGCATTAAAACCAATAGCAAAAGTACGAGGCCTAATCAAAATACGACAAATACGATTTTAAACTATACCAGATTCTACCTCTATGAACTCACTGAATATATAACACGAACGTTTTCTTATCGATATTTTTATTTATAATTTAAGAAACTTCGTTTTTCATAAATGCATTCACAATATACAAACAAATTTGGGATGTGATGTTATTTACACGAACTTTTATTTCTTAGTTAACAAATACGAATCGAAATGATTACGATGCAATAATTTCGTTAAAATGTCGAAATTTATAGATTTCAAGTTTGACATTTTGCAAGTTTTCCCAAATGTATATGACAAATGTTTGATTGCAACAATTCGTAAGTTAGCTGTAGTGTGATAGGATTTTTTATCGAATATGTGAGTTTTAAAAATTATGTATATATTGTTTTTTTTCGATAAATGCCAGAGAAAATAAGATCATATTAAAAGCTAGTAAAACATAAATGAATAAAAAAACAGATACTTGTTTCTAACTAATCGTGCTATTTACATTATATTCTATAAATGTACGACGTGGAACAGTTTGCATATTTTTTAATTATAGAATGCAATTGTTTTTATTTGTATTTCTATTTACTGAAAAAAAGATCATATTACAACCACGAAACAATGTTTCGCCCCGAACGCTGACATGTGTCCATTCCGGAACATGTCACATATGGGCGGGGCAATTTTATTTTATTTCGTGTACCGCAGGTTAGCGCACAGCTCGATCGCTCTGGGAGGCAGTGGAATATGAGCGAAAAATGTACATTTGCTCCCCACGGCAAAACACGTCCTTCCGATGGTTTACGACAGTTTCGTGTATCCATTAAGTGTATCCCGTTGCCGTTCGCATATCGAGGGCAAACCATTTCGGCGAGCCAACGTCGTCTCGCGCCACAAAGGCAACGGCACCGTGCCCGTACGCGGTGCAAATGCAGTTGCCAGCGAAGTGCATCAGTTGCCAGCAGTTTCCGGTCTCCGAAGGGAAGCAAGAACTCATTGCAGGCGCTCACATTCGATGTATCGATGCGAGCGAGCATCGTACGCGGCAAGTCCCACCGCGCTGCCTGTGAGTTTTCTTTCGCGTCGCGTGCATTCCTTCTGTGGTTAGCTGCACGGCGCTGCGAGCCAACGAGCAACAAATTGTACTTACACTTCCTTCGATGGAACTAATTCCGTAGCCGCCGTTCCCCGGGTTGGCTTGCAGCAAAGGCAACTTTGCTGCACATCTGGGCGCAATTGGGGCGAACCGTGCGGTCGTCACCGTCTTTGTTGTTGTCGTCGTCGTCGTCGTAGTCTCAAGTTTCCTTCGCCCACCGCAGCTCCCACTCGCCCCCAAAGTCCCAAAGTAATGTAATGAGTAAATGAAAATGAAACTTTTCGCCCGGCTTTCTTCGCCGGGACCGTCGTACGGTTTGTGCGCGCCGTGCGCTTCACACTCCCGAACAAAGGACCGCCGACGGCCGGGTTGACGGCCGGGTTGAAAAAGGTTGAACCGAAATGCAACGGATCTCTCGGATCTTCCGGTTTCGTTTATCCAACGTTTACCGCTGCGGACGGTTGGTTTTCGGTTTTTCGGTCGAACTGTCAGCGTATCTGGCACTCCGGTTCGTCGGACAGGCGAGCGAATCCTTTCAAGGATCTGATATCACACGCATGCACGGTCGGCGCGCCGGAGCAGATTGCTGATGCGAAAGCCGAGCGCCCCGTGGCAAAGTTTTCAAAGTTATTTTTAATTTAGGGCAAACGCAGCTCCACCGGGGCAGCGTGACAGGGATTGGGTTTGGCAGGCTTTTGACGTAAGGCGAGCGACGCCAGTTTCTTTTTTTCTTCTTCTTATTGTTGGGTTCCTGTGTGTTTGCTTTCGCCACGCTGGGTGGAAGTTGTTTGCGGAAAACTCCCGGGACCGTGGATGGATTAAAAGTTCGCGAGTGCTAACTAACGTTGTCGGTTTCCTTGTTCTGAGGAAGTCTTTTTTTTCGTTCGGTGTGACAAGATCCTTCGAAACAACTGTGTGGTGGTGTGGTGGTCAACGGGTTATCGCGCGCGAGTTTTGCCTTGGTTCCCCTGGCCCTGGTGAAAGTATCCAGTTTGCGTCAGGGGCATTCCGGTGCACTGCACTGGGCGGAGTACGTTCGTTCTCAGCGGGCCGCTCGAGCTGCACTCGGAAGTTGTCCGGTTGTGTGTTGAAAGGTGGTGCAAAGTGTTTGGCCTAGCAAAGTTTTCCGAATTCCTTTGACGGAGAATTTTGCCGTGCCCATCCCACTCCGGTGCGGTTGGTGCTTAAACAGGACTAGGGAAATGTATATATATGACTCTAGCTGCGGTAGAACGTTGCACGTAGTGCAGATGTGGATAATAAGGTAAAGTGTTTGCTTTGTTTGTGGCTAAAGTTTAACCATCACCTGGCGCTAATCGACAGCATTTAAAGGATAGATTGACCTATATAGGGTGTATCACATTGGGGTTATGACATCGGTAGATCTTTATTTTGATTATTTTGTGTGTTATGTGCTATAAACTGTATACCTAAGTGTACAAATATGTCATTTTCTTAATAGCTTATTACATCTTTTAAATACCTTTCAATCATTTACAAAAAGAAAGAGAAAAATGTGAACGATAGAATGAGAACGATAAATAGAAAGATAAACTAAAAGAGAAAGAGATAAATAGATAGATAGAGAAAGATAGAAAGAGAAAGTGAATGAGAGAAGATGAGAAATAGAGACAGTCAGAAAGACGCTGTTTTTAAATACTCAATACTAATTTAAAAATATTCTTCACACTTGCGATTACTAACAGCACATTTTTTGATGATACAACATTTTATGTTGTATTTTTTGTGATACAAATGTTTACGCCATGTTATGCTTATTTCGTTTGGGTTTCTGCATATTTGCAATCTTCTGAAGAGGATTTTTTTTCACTCGGGTTTTGTGGTTATTTTCATATCATTTTCATCATCTGGTAAGGACTTAGGATCTGGGTTTTTGGCCGTTTTGTATTTCGTACTGGTCGTGGCTTTCTCTGTTTATCAAACACTTATTCGTAGAGTGCAGCACAGCAATTGTAAATGTTAAAATATGCTGGATTTTCATCTCATGAGATTGTAAAATAAATGGTAGATTCTCACTATTCGAAACATCGTTTAGTGGCGAGCATCATTGTGTTTTTAGCTTTCTTCTGTAAATCAATAATCATACAAGTCCCTCCTTCAAGCATGGGAAGCTTTTTTGCGAAACATGAAGCAATCACTCAGCGCCAACACGTCAATGTAAACGACCCGGCTGAGTGACGCCTCGAACAATGTAAAACGAAACTATTAGTTTGTACTGACAAATCGCGTCATTCCTCACTGTGGGTAACATTCGTCTCACGTTCCATCAAAGGGGCGGGCTATCCTTTTCTTCTCGTCTCATCGCTTCGGATGGCAGCAACTATTTGCTGGCGAACTTGAGCGCGAGCTTCCATCTGTGTTTCTGACGGTCCCGGGCCCGGGGTAATCTGCTTTCGCCCACGGTTTACACTTTGATACAACAAATTGATTACATTTTCATAAATTTGCTTACCAAGCGCGCGGGTCGCATCGGGCCACCCGATCCTGTCGCTGATTTCTTGAGACGTCCGGCACCGGTCCGGTATTGTTCATTCGGACACCGTGCGCACCGCTAGCGGAATGGATCATTTCGCCATAAACTGGGACTGAATAAATATCCGAAGGATAGTTTGTGCATTTATTTTTCCGATAACTGCCTCGGTGCGTACCTCGCTTTGTCGGCAACACGCTACCGTGTCGACGGTTCTTTCGATCCCGAGAGAGCCATCGCTACCCTCGCCCATCATACTAAAAGGTTTATAGTTTTTGAAGAGGTTTTCAGCCCCCGGTTCGGCACCGCCGGGTGACGTTGACGGCGACAGCGGGCAAACGACGTTGCTGTGAATCTTTTTCGGCCCGCACGGATCCATTTACTCGATCCGAACGGATGCCACACGTGACGCTCCAGTGCGGTTCGTGTGAAAACTGGGGAACAGGGCAACGTGTGGGCTACTATTTTACGAGATTACGTAAACATTAGCATAAAACGTGAGCATCTGTAAATGTTTCTATTCATCTGTAAGTGTGCGTAATCTACGGTTGCGAGCGGGAGTTTGCTCGTTGACAAACATGGACAAACTTTGTGTTAATGCTTGTGATTTTTGTTTTATTTTATGTGTTGAAAACTGTGTGAGAACTTAACTTAGTTGAGAACTGCCGGCATGTACAAGCATCGTCATTTGGCAAATAGTGCCTGCAGTATGTTTTGGAAACAATAATTAAATAGTATAACTTTCTGTAAACCCAACCCAACCCGTGCGAGCTCGTTCACACAAGGCAACTGCTCATACCAAGACGATGAGTGTGCTTCTCTCACGAACCTAGCTAGACACCGTCGTTGTTTTTTTGGGAAGCCCCTTCACCGTCGTGAAACGAGCACACGAACTTCTCGCTTATGACCCATTGGAGGGTATAAAATTCGGATAATCCTAAACAAATGCTAATAAGACTCTCGACCGAAAGCTGGACGGTGCTGTGCCGTAGTATCCAGCACCACCTGAAGCAGTCAAAGTAACACCAGCCAGCAGCCAAAGGGTTCGCGTACGTTTCGGCCGGTGCGGAGTGGTAGCGGGTTCGGCAGCCGGAGCCGAGAGAGGGAACCCTTTTTCCAAGCGAATCATTTGAAAGCCATTTCCGAACGGCCCCCCAGAGGGCTCGGCTGATGTTTTACATTCACACTGATTATGGAGGGTTCGGTATTTTACCGCCCCGTCCCGGTCTCCCCGGCCGGCACGCAGCCTCGAATCCTTCTGATTACGCTCTGGCAGATACTGACGGTGCCACTTGGCCTGCCAGGACCCTTGGAGGGCTGTAATTTGTTGGCGCACTCGACACTTGAATGGAGATCGCACTGCGTTTGGGCATCATTACACTGATGGGATTGACTCATAACCTCATTACGGGAGCATTAGATTTCATCGTGCGCTGTAGTAGCTATCGTAGCGCCATGAAGACGGCGAAAGGAGCAGTAGCTTCGCAGACTTAGTAGCTATGCTTGGCAGCACAAAAGTGACCTAATGGGGGAATAGGAATAGTGATACTGAAGGTTCAGTGCGATCGGCAACCACACAGAATGTGTTCCTTTCTTTCGGGCAGGTTTTTCAATGTTAGGGTTTAAAGTTGAGTTGATTAAACGAGGAAATGATACTCCTATCCAATTCGATTCTACGTGTAGTATGTAAAATTCGCATTTTAACGGCCGAGATGAGTCTTTATTTCCTTGATATAGTAGCTGTTTCGGTAGTTTTATCTCTTTAAAAAGTTTTTTTTTTACAAATAGTTGTAATGATTTTTGCACATTTTTGTATCTCGGATATAGGATCAGATCCCTTAGGATCAGATCGGGGATTTGGGACTCCGATTTGTCATGATGTAGATGATGTTTTGTTTTTTTTTTAATTAGGATCTAAACACATTGTTGGGAATTTAGATTAGATTAGAGATTTAGATTGGAATTCAGGCGATTGATCTAGATAACTTTCCCAGGACTCAACGCGATAGTATAAACGAAACTGACGAAGGTTCAACACAGGCACGAATTATAAATATGTAATGAACTCTGCACACACGGACAAATGAATAAACAGAAGCTATCAGACAGTTGACCGCGAACGATCATTTTTCGGATTTAAAACATTTTGGATTTCGGGTGAAAGAAAACAACTTAGACGTACAGTGAACTTTCGTGAGGTTTTCTCACAATTCCCTTATTACCTACTTCGGTGCAGCCAGTTATAAAGATAACACGCACTTCCTCAATTCGCGCTGTTGATGTCTCAATTAGGTTATCAATTAGGGCAAACAAATATTAGGTCTTATGATGAGAACTCTGTTTGTTCTGTTGTTCTGAGTTCTGTTACCCAA
>KZ069467.1:31446-42738 GCA_002091845.1 Anopheles cracens
AGTGCAACAAACGGAAACAATTTTCCACAAACTTCATCCAGCTCCGATACTGTTGGTTCGTCGAAAAATTCGAACCGACCAGCAAATCTGAGAATTTCACCTGGAACTCTCCCCCGCTGCCAGCCGGAGCCAATCGATCGGAAGCCGCGCGCTCGCTTGCGGATTTCGCCCGATGACCTACACAGAGAGCCATACAACGGCTGGCGAAGAGGCGAGCCCTCTGGGGTTACGGTCTGGTCTAGGGCCAAATTTTCCGCTCGCAAGCGCCCGCCGATATTCGCCCGTACGACCCGTTCGACCCGTCAAAAATGGCCCGTTAATTAAAATTTATTTATTTACAACTATTCAAATACCTCGGCTCGGAACGCGAACGGAGAGCTGCTTATGTATGAAGGTAGGCTTACTTACATAACCAACGGTTGTTTTTGCTGCTCCTTGTCCATGGCTGGGCGTTCGTAGAAGCACGGCCTGCAAGGTCTCTGCCGCTGACCTGTTCCGTTTGGCGAGCCTTATGTGGTCGAGAAGTTTGCGCCGAGATTTTCCACGTAAGATACCGCACTAAGATATCGCTTTTCGCTTGATACTGAAACAACCGTCAGTGAATTATGCTGAACTAATCACATTCACAATCACATGAAAACAGCACCAATTTTTTCCGTTGCAGACAAGCTTTTACCGCTCGCCATCAGACGGATGCGATGGAGAAAGGATTAGCTAAGGTCAAGGTAGTTCGGCAGGCCGAACGTGGTCAAAATAGAAAGAACGATACATTAGCACACGTAGCAAGGATAATCAAGACAATAACCTCCATCTGATTTGCTGACGCGCTACGGACGGAATTTTGATTACTTCTCAAGTTGCCCTCGCATTGTCATTCCTAAATTGATTTTCCAAATAATTTACAGAAAACTACATTACTTGATGAGTAGAACATTTTGATCAATATCAAATTTCATTTACGGTAAGAAGTATTTGAGCAGAAAGTTTAAGGCAATGTGCTAAACACACACAGTACCTGAACCTGAGACAGTGGGACAACTTTTGATCGATTGCTACTGGAATTTAGGAAAATTTTGGAATAAGACCTTCGGAATACGGAGTGTTCCGCATCAAATGAAAGAGAATCAATGTCTTCTTAATGCCTAATTGTGTAATGTATGCATTACGCAATTTAATTAATAAAAATTAATTCAATGAATCTAATCCATCCGTAGGGAGTTCAATATCGATTGTATTCTACATATATTCCATGTATCGATGTTGTTTTTTGTTATAGGATATCAGTAGTAAAAATATTTATTCTTTCACCAATATAAATCAGTTATACTTTGCAAAAATATAACTTTTTTTTAAATTGATTCTTTTAAGGTGTCTCAGTTTGTGATTAAGACACTGTGTGCTCCAATAGGGACGATGGTGTTGGTGAACTGATTTGCTGCACTATTTTATATCTCCACCGATGTTTTTTTTTAAATTCTTTAAATGTATAAACAATGCTAAAAGTGATGTCTCATCTCACTACATTGTATCCCGACACTGTATGCTACTACTGCGCCCACCGTGTACTGTCCTGTATTCCTAGTGCCAATTCTAGCATCACACACACACCTAGCCCTAGCGTTATTTACGAGCCATAAATTACTAAGTAGTAATAAATATTTAAATATCAGAACCGCATAAGTAATGACTGCAAGTGACCCATTCACCACGCAATTTCTCCGTCTTTCGTACGACGTGTCTCGCGGCGTAACGTCTCGGGATGGGGGATGGAGGGGGGGGAGGGTGGCAAACTCAGCAGAAAAATGGCAAAAACAACACCGCAAGAGAGGCAAACACAACATTTTACCGATCCACCCAGAGCGACCGCGAGCGAGGGAGGGAAAGATGTGGATCGTCCCGCGGTAGTTTCGTCCACTCAAATTTAGGATGGTCAGTGCGGGTGGCCTGCCCCGTCGTTCCGGCCCGCGGTCGCCGAAGGTGCGACAGAGCAGGTGAGCGAAAGATGGATCGCGAAAGCGGGAAACCCCGCCGGGAAGGACACTCGCCGGAAATATATTAGTTTGTCCCTTCTGTGCGGCGAACGGCTGGACCGAGGGCGATAGTGTTTTTTATTGTTGTTGCGCTTGCGGTTCGGAAATATTAATCTATTTTTAATGGCCGAGCGAGTTCGGCCAAACTGTAGCCGGTATGACACCAGCAGTGCGCTAGTGTTGGCTCGCGGCAGGCACAGGCGAACCACTGAACACGCGGTGACCAACACAAGCGAGCGTTGACGCGCTTTTGCTGGATGGATCGCAAACGGAAGCACGATTTGTGGATGGAGTTTGGTATGCGCAAACATCTACAAATTACAGTATCTTACTAGCGTCGAACGATAGGCTATTGAAACGCGGCTAACTCATGATCTCATGAGGCGTTCCATCACGGATATTTACACTATTATTACACAGATCACAAATACACGTGATTCTTTTCACATCCACGCAGCTACCAGCAGCATTCGCTTCAACCGAGCACCGAGCACCGGTTGGGTACGGGAACAAAAGTGTGACTAAGCCGCTTAAGTGATATCGTTCGCCCGTACACCGGGCGAACCAACACTCCCATAGCGAGCATCCGATTCGTAGACACTCGTCTCGTCTCCGTAGGTAGAGATTAGTAGTCAAATTTCTAAACCGTGTCAATATTTACATGCATCACGCTGTGACGCTGTGGTTGCCAACGTCTTAGAGCCTCTGACCCTCTGAGCCTCGTGCTAGGGGCACCGTTTCGTAGTGTTGAGCCGTTCTGCGATCGGAGCTCTATTATCACAAGGCAAATAAACACCGCACAATACGCCGCACGATAGAGCCCGCTGGAGCACCATACAGTCACGCTAACAGATTCAATACCACGCACTATTGCACACATCCTTAGATCGGACGGACGCCTTCAAACCTCGGCACTGTGCCCCGTGACATAGCTTGCCCCAGTATGGAATCTTCCCGAAGGCTGAATGTTGCGGACGTTTTATGAGATCTTGTTTTTTTTCTTATTTCAGCTTAGCTCAAAAGACACTTACACACCCACCCGCCTTGATGCGATGATGAGATAGACGTTATCTCTTACCATCGGCTTTTGTCCACGGGCGCACGCGATGCATCTCACGATATCAACGATCGTTGCTTTTCGCGCACGACAGACCGCAGTGAAAAAGTAAATCGGTGTAGAGCAGAAAAGAAACAAAAGTGCACTGGATCTGCGGTTCGTCATAGGCACGGCCATAATTGCTCGAAAACATTGGTACCGAGTGAAATTACACGCCGTACCATGCAAAATATACCGTACCGTTGCGCACAGCATCCAACCCGGACGGAGCTGTTAGCTTTCCAACACCCCACAGCGGCAGCAAACAAATGCGCCATGCCATCGTGACCGTGCGTTGTTTTTCCTCGCGCACGACGGACCGCAGTGCAAAAGTAAATCGGTGTAGAGCAGAAAAGAAACAAAAGTGCACTGGATCTGCGGTTCGTCATAGGCACGGCAATAATTGCTCGAAAACATTGGTACCGAGTGAAATTACACGCCGTACCATGCAAAATATCCCGTACCGTTGCGCACAGCGTCCAACCCGAACGGAGCTGTTAGCTTTCCAACACCCCACAGCGGCAGCAAACAAATGCGCCATGCCATCGTGACCGTGCGTTGTTTTCACATCATCGGAACGAATGTATACAAATATTGGCAATATTGTTCAGGGCAGTAATAAGGTTTGCAAAAAAAAATGCCCAGTATGCTGTAGCATACTAAACCGTAGTGATAGTTTAATATCATATCGCAATATTACATCATAATTCATATTATTCACCAAAGAATTTTAGAAATGGCAAGCTTTGTCAAGCTTTGTGAATATTGAGTTGAAATCAATAAAAATTTTCGTCTTCATGCTACCTGAGACAGAGATGTCAAACTCATAAAAGCAACGTTTTAATTTTTCGCTGGAGGTAAGATTTTTCTCATTTTGATACGACCCAATTTACTGGCGTAGCCTAATATCACCGTATAAATTGCTCACAACGTATTAAACTTATAAGCTAAACTTTAATGCACCTTAACTTTAGCAATGAATTAGTCTGTTCAGCTCGAGAAACATGAGATTAAAAATCATCAACACGATATTTGAAATTAAAAAAAAACATTTCGCGGATATCCTGGAAGAGGTTCGATAGATATTCGATGTCCTATCAAACTAAAAATAAAACGCGACAGTTGCGTAGTACACTCACCTTGGTCCGACATCCCACCCAACGTATTCTGTAAACTCTAGTTTCTCATCTCTCGACATGACAAGTTCTGCGCGTATAGACACTTGATACTTCGCAATTTTATACTGTATTTCTTTACACTTTAGGCAACAGCCGCTAAACGATTCTCTTCCAGTTCAGCGAGAAGTAACGCAACATTTCTCTGCACGACACTGAACCAGGTTACTGCGATACAACCGGAGGCACCGTAGCTATCGCCTACTTTTAGAAATATTTCTGCAAATCTTCACCTGCCGCACGACCAATTTCACGGCATGATTGGTGCACCGCCTTCTCGACGTCCTCATTATCGTCCTCCATCAGTTCCGCTAGGAACGGAATGGTTTCCGGTAGCAACGGTGCGTAGCTCTCGCCCAGTTTACGTGCGATGGCGGTACATGCCTCCAATGCGAACAGCCTACCGCAAAGATGTGTGGAAGAAGGATAAAATAAAATAAAGACAATGATTATTGCTGCACTTTAGGTGCCACCTTATATCGCCGACCGTCCCCGAAGCAGCTTACCTCACAGTCGCGTCGTTGTTGCGCGTTTTCATCAACACCTGATAGTTTAGCTGACGCCACAGCGATTCATCCATCACGGCAACCGCCATTTGCGCCAGACAATCGATCACCAAGCCGCGAATTTCGGTATCATCGCTCGCAATCAGCTCATTTTCGAGCTGATCCGCCAACGGCGCCAGCAGCATATCGAACCGCACCGCGTTGATGAAGTTCTGATTGTCGTACAGCACGATGCTGTACAGCGTCTTCAGCACGTACCGGAGCAGCGTCACGTTTTTCGAGCGCACTGCAAAATGAAGTTCCTTCACCTCGGTCCCGTCGACCTTCGCGCTGTTCGTGGCATTCAGCAGCTTCACCGCAATCGCAACCAGATCGCTTGCGAACAGCACGAACAGTGACTTGAGTGCCTCGGCCACGTGGCAGCACAGGTTGAAGAATGTAATCGCACGATCGTTGCTCGACGTTTCTCGGATGGACCATTCGAACACCTCGTAGAATATGGGCCGGAAATCGTGTTCCGAAAGTTTCAGTACTAGTACGACGAACGCGCGGATGACATGCGCTTCGGCGGCCTCGATCGATGACAGTGTGAAGGTGTCCAAGGAGGAGTTGTAACAACGGAACTGCAACGCAGTCAGGAACAGCTCCATTAGTTCCTTCTTTATCGTGTGTGGCTCCCTTGCCTTCAGCTTCATAAACATGGTCGAGAGCAAATGCATCAGCGGACCGATCGCGTCAAGGTCACCGGCACCGATCAACCCATGATAGCACTCTTCAATCGCTGGCATCAACACACGCGGTGTAATCGTCTCCGTAAGATTCTCCCAAATCAACACCAACCGCGAGAGCATATTGCCCAACCTAGGATCCTTTCGCTGATCGATCATCGCATGCAGCTTCGTCAAACTAACCAACATCGGGCGCAGATACGGCGAAAGGAACCGTGACAACGTGTCCACAATCTTCACCGTCAGCAGCACAATGCTCGAGGTAAGAACATCGAACGGCTCATCCGACAGCAGCTGCGCGTTGAGGAACTTGTTCACCATCGGCATAAACTGCGGCAAGAAGTTGATCGAATAAGGCCCCAAATTGCTGCACAGCTCCCCAATGCACAGAATAAGCGACGAAAGAATCTGCTGATTCGGATTCTTCTTATAGCCCCGCAGTTCCACCATCAACGCCGCCAACACCGACTGCACCTTTTTCGTGTCGTGCTGCGTCAAAATCTTTGAAAGGTGGCGCAGCGCAATGTAGCTCAGCTGCACGATCACCATCCGCTCGAACGCCGTACCCACCACCGTTTCCTCCTCGTGCAGGTGCTTCACCAACTCCATCAGCGGATCGAACAGCTTCAACAGCCCCGGATAGTGGCTCTCGTTAAAGTAGTCCTGCTTGTACTGCAGCTTGTTGTTCAACAGCTCTATCACCTTCCGGCGTACCATCAAAAACCGATGCTTCAGCAAGCCGTGCACTACAATAATCAGCGTATCCGCTGACAGCAGCGAAATAGTGCTCTCGAGAATGTCGTAACAGTTGTTCAGCATCGCGCGCCAATACAGTGGAATCTTTTCATCCGCGCTCTCCTCTTTCAGCCTGTCGATTGTTTTCGAAACCGCGTTCACATACGTCAATATGCCGACGATCAGATTCTGGTAGTACTTCTTCATGCCGAGCGTTTCCTCCTCCGTCATTTGGGCGACCTTGTTGATCACGTACACCGACGACACGAGCCCGCCGACAAACTGCACCAGCGAATACTTGAAGTGCTTCAGGTGCCGGGAGGTGTGCGTTTTCACGTTGAAGATGGCCGAATCCGTCACGGAATCTTGTTCCAGGTCCATCGCTTCTCTGTCGTTCTTGCGCTTCTCGATCTCCATCGGCAGATCGCGCAAATAGTCGATCAGATTCGTGCACGTCTGAATGATGACGGTCGGTTCGAACTCGCGCGCTATGAGCAGCGCCACCTCCATGCGCTTCGACAACTCGCTGAGGGCAAGCTCCGCTTCGGCGCGTGACTTCGCGGCATTCTGCCGCTCCGCTTTGTGGCCACCTTTCATGACGTCCGATTCGATCAGTACGCCGAGGAACACCCACAGGTAGTCGTTGGGGCCGAGCGTTTGCAGTAGCTTCACGTACAGCAGGATGCGCCGGTGTTCCGGTACGTCCAGGATGATGTCGGAGAATATTTTCAAAATGGGAATGACTTGTGCCGTTGCGTTGGCTGCGCTCCTGCCAGCATTGTCACCACTACTACCACCATGTGCGATTGTTGGTATGATCGTTTCGATGATTTTGGTGATGATCTGGAAGCTGTACGCGTCATCCTGCCGCACGATTGAGGATCCGACGAACGTGAAAATTTCCATCATATTGTGTAGCACCTGATCCGGAACGTACCGAGCGACGTGTGCCAGTAGTAACAACGCATGGTGATGCGTTTGAGGATTCTGCGTGCCGCGAATGCACTGCACGATCTGTTCTACCTTGAACATGCTGCTGTTCTGAGCGAACGGCGAGTCATTACTAGCTAGCTGCTCCACCTTCTGGATGCAGTGCAACAGAAGCGAAAGGACAATCTGCTTCACGTACTCCACCGCGGATTGCTCCTCGAAATCGAGACAGTACTTCAAGCACTCAAACAACTTCGGCACCAGAAGGTGACCATTTTCGAGCTTCTTCTTGTTCTGAAGGTGCTCGAGCAGCGTTACGCCACACTTCCACGCGGTTGTGGTAAGTACTCGTTCGGACGGTGCGATTTGGACAATCGATTTGCGCGATGCTTTCGGTGTTGGTTTCTTCGTGCCGTTCGTGAGCGATTGTTGGGCAGTACCGTCGTACATGGCGCTCAGCATATCGACGACCAGTTCCGCGTCAATTACGTTGTTACGGAATAGTTTGCCCGTGGCCGCATTCGTGTCCGGATGGGCGGAAAGCGTTGCGGCAGTAACGATATCCTGGAGCAGCTGTTTGGTATACGGTTTCGGGAGTGTTTCAAACATTTCACCACCGAGTGCTTCAATCATCATGATCGCCGGGGTGCAGTGTTTGCGCTGGCCTGGTATGAAGAGTGGTTTGTCGCACTGAAGCGTCAACGTTACCAGCCGCTGACAGATTTCGCTCTTCGACAAGTGCTTCGTAATGTCGAGATTGAAGCGAGCGATCAACAGCTGCAGCAGTTTCGATTCGTACGAATCGAACAACAGACGATTAGGGTCGCACTGTACCTGTTCCACGATGTGGACACCCTTTGAGGCCGAGTTTACCAACACGAGCGGATCGTCGAGCAGCTTTAGGAAGTCCATCATGCCGCACACGATATAGGTCGGTGTAGCGGGATCCGTCGTGCGTGCGATAAAGCTCTCCATCGTCGACTTCAACGAGCTTCCTTCATCCAGCGCAAAGATGGTGAAAATAACCAGCGAGAGCTGTTCTCCATCCATGATGAGCTCCTCGCGCCGTTTGAGCAGTTTTTGCAGGAAACTGTTGGACGCTTTCGGCAACCCGTTCACGCTCTTCTTGCCGACGATCAGGTCGATCGTCTTGAGCGCACATTCACGCACCACCATCGAGTCGGACGTTAGCGCCAGCAGGACGTTGATGAACGCGTTGCTCGTGAACTTGCACACGCCTTCCTCGAGCGTTTGCTCCAACATGGAGTTTAGCAGGCGCTGGCAACGAACCTGCAGTTGTGGGCTGAACAGGAAGTTGATCGCTTCGTCCTTTGACGCCGGCTCGATCAAGTGAACGGTGTAAAAATGGGAAAGAAATTCAACGCGCATATCCGCTTCCGGGTATAGCTGGGTTAGAAAACTTTTCAACAGGTCACTGAAAATCGATCGCACTTCCCGGTGTACCGGATCGATCGTGCAGTACTGCTCGAGCAGCACGTTAAACATACGCAACCGCAGCTTCAGCGAGACACTCTGCCGCTCGAAGTTCATCTCCACGATCGGATCGAACACGACGCGCTCGATGATGTACCGTATCGGGATGGTCAGCAGATCCTGAGGTAGTTTGTTGTTGCGCAGACACTGTATGTCGGAGGTTGGGGCGTACTGGAAGCGATTGCTTTGAAGCTGCCGCACGGCGTGATCCAGCACCAGGTCGGCCTGCTCAACGGTGCACGGTGTGGGCAGGGCCGACGAAAGGAGCAGTATATCGAAGCACACCTGGATCGGGTTGGCGCTCGGGCCTGCCTTCTGCAGTGTTTCCAGCATCTGATCGCAGCTCTCTTTGTTACCATAGAACTGCGACGCCAAATACTTCGTCCCGAACGGGGACGATAGGAGCGAGACGGCGTTTTGCTTGCCAGTCGTGTCATCCCCGAGCGGGAAGAGCAGCGGATAGAGCGTGATGATGACGCGGTTTATGTTCACCGTACCGTAAATGCGCTCGTCAGTAATGAGTCCGATCAGGCGAGGGGTTACCCTACGCCAGCGCTTTTGATTAGCCGCACATTTTAGAGTCAGTTGGTTTAGCTTGTTGATGAGTGTTTCCGCACCGACCACGGTTACTAGCTGGGTGGCCTCCATGTTCAGCAGCTCAGCGATCACTTCACAACTGTCGTCGTCCAGCCGCTCGCAGATGCTGTTGCGCAGCAGCTCCATCTTGCCGCGGCTCTTCAGCATCATGGTGCGCATATTGCGTACGAGATAATGCACAGCATTCGCGCGTATGTCCGCGTCGTAGTGGAAGAGGTTTTCGAAGACGCTCGTTTCGTTCTGATTGTAGGACGCTTGCAGGAGAAAGCCTGAAAGAGAAGAGATGCAATTCAGTAAAATGAGACAAAGGGGATTAATGGAACTCATGATTTATGATCGACAGTAGTTAATCAATAATCACACAAGACGCATCTTTTTATTGTATGTATATTCATATGAACTTGATTTGGCAAAACGTTAAATTAATTGTACTTTGATTGAAATTTTCAATTTATTATGTCAACGGTGTCTTCTAAAATTCAATGGGCCGATGTGAACCATAAAATGCAGCTACATTTTAAAAAAATCAAGTAGTGTTATGTGTTATGTGTTCTAACAAATTGTAACATCTTCAACATCAGTGCTAACAGCTTCGGTGGCGCCATCTGTTGGCCAGTAGCGCAAGTTCGTAGGCTTTTGGCAAGTTAAAAAAATGTTTAAAGATAAATATTATTTATAAAGTAAATTAAACGGAAACCGTAACTTAATAAAAACCAATACAATACACTCACCCAATACGTTCCGCAGCGCATTCCGCTTCTTGTGCGAATACTGCTCTTGTCCCTTCATTACCCGCTTCACAACCTTATCGAACGCGGCCGGGTACTGCCGTTCGAAGCTTTTCAGGAACTGCGAGTACCACATCGTCACGTCCTTGTCCTTGCTCTCGAAGTCCTCCCCGTCGCTGTCCAGATCGATCGTACCATTGTCGAGCGTCTTCGCGGACACGTGCGACGCGCTGGACGTACGGCCATCCTTGCGGAAGTAAGAATCCAGCACACACTGTATGATGTCTTCCGCTTCCGGATCGGTCAGCTGAATCTCCAGAAGCAGCTGTTCGCAGAACGCACTGTACACCTGCTGGGAGTTTTTCGTGCAGCAGATTTCGTTCAAACACTTCCCTAACAGCTTCCGGTACAGGACGATTACGTCCACACCATCCGCCTTAACGGCGCACAGTGTCGTGGCGAGCCATTTGCTACGAATAATTTCATACATAAGCTCGGGCGAAATGGTTACCATCCGTTCGTGTTGCGTTTGAAAGATTAGCACCAGCAGCATGGTGGCCTCGGTCTTGAGGGCCGGATGCTTGACGGCACAGACTCGCCGGGCGAGATAGTCCACCGTGTTCTCCGCCAGGCTCGTTTTGATCATCAACTGCCCGACGATCATGAACGAACCGGCGGCGTAATCGATCGCACGCGAGACAAGCCCCTTGCCGATCGTTTTCAGTATCGCCACGACGTGGTTTTCCGCTACCGTGTTCATGTTGTGGAGCATACCCAGAACCGTCGTGCTGTAGAAGGCGAAGCAGGCTTGCAGCGCATTTGCCTTGCTGCCCATCTCCACAACCGCCTCGCTGACAAAGTTTCCGTATCCCTGAATGAACGTCGGATGGTTGATGCAGTGGTCGATGATAGTACGCTTGGACGGTGGCACGCCCGACTTGCCGACAGCACGCAGAAAGCCCACGCTATCGTTGAACTCCTCGAACTGCATCGTTTGCACGCAGCGCACAAAAATCCGCGTCTCATGGTACGGCAGTATCAGCTCGATGAAATCGGTCCTGTTGTACCGGTGTATCTCGAAGCGCCGGATCAACCACTCCAGACACTTGTGTGCCGGTTGCAGCATAAAATACGGCGACAGGTGGTAGAAAAACTTCCGTATATTGTTGTCCAGCTTCTTGTTCACATCCTGATTCTCGACCGAGCGCTGCAGATCGATGGACTTTCTGTCGAACAGCGTATCCTCGAACTGCGCGAAGGCACCATGCAGCTG